>QNGE01004536.1:16945-29281 GCA_008508345.1 Paragonimus westermani
TAAGTCTAAGATCTCTTGCTTTAGAAGCTATATGTGATCCACCTGTTGCAAACACATTAATACGTCGGAAACCACCAGCAGCGGTGAGTAGAAATCCAGACATCTATTGTCTTCCTTACTTACCCAAACTAACCGCAATCACGTTCGATGAAGTTGGAGGCAGCTCAATAGATCGTTTCGTATCCAGTTCTCTCAGCTTACACTCTACTCCCTGTTATCTCGGGAGTTGACGTCGATTCATCTACAAAAGATTCCTATTCCTTAATGCTATTTCGGTAGTGATGTTGTATGCAATGAACAGGTGACAGAATAAAAGTTGAATATTAATGTAACTAAATTTAACAAGATCTCACGCTCACAAAATGTATACCTAGTTTGAAACTACAAACAGTAAATCGAACTATGGAATCCCTCTCGATTATCTAATACCTAGCCCCGTTTGTGTCATCAACATTATGCGTCTGATGAAGCACGTTGCCAATTGGTTGAATAATAGCCGACGATCACTCGCATCAATCCGGCAAAATTGCCTCTCAATTTTGACCATTCAATGTTAGAGTGGTCATGGTGTGGTTGCACGGTCGATTTCTCTGATCATTTTGTGGATTCCTACGGGTGGCCCTACCGGTGATTTGCCGGTCAACAATGATTTCAACATAGCGATCGTACGTAAAGCACTTAACGAACGCCGTAACCTTAATGACTCTGATTCAACCACCGGCGTAGCGTTGTTACGAAATAAAATGGTGGACCCAGTCAATCATCTGGATACAGTTACTCGGAAAGTACTACTGACCACCATCTGCAACTGGTCACACACCATAGTAAACCGGCACTCAGTTTGGTATACAACCAGTACGTAAACATGCGCGAGGGCACAGAGTAATGCTGCGTGCAGGAATACTGTCCAAACCAGTGTGGTAAGGACAACCACATTTCAGATGAAACTATTCCCACACGCAACAGTGTGTCAACAGTTCTCAAGCAACCACAATGTGCGTAAATGTTACCGGCAACGAAATGGTATAACTAAAACTACCGTCTATTTTCATTACAGTAGAACGTAAACAATCGAGAAGCATTCTATACCAGTCAACAATGCTCCGAGATGTTTTTTGAAAACAACAAAATATCCGCTAGGATAATGTTACCTGGTCATTTCACACACATGTCGCGTTGTCATAACAACACAAACTCTACTAGGAAAAACAAATTCTTGTTACTTCAAACTTCCGGTTCAGCAACCTTGATGCATTCGTCCTAGAAGGTAGTGTGCTTCATGTGAAAGTTGTTGCATTTGAGCTAATTGGGAGTGCGCGGACCGGCATGAAGACACTAAACAACACGTTATTCATGATCACACAGTTGACTATTAGCTGCGCACTCATCGACATTAAGTTGCCACATTGATAATAATCCTTGACTAACTATGACCTGAATTGGAAGATTCATCACGGGCGAGAGGAGTTCAGTGGAGAATTTAGAAGTCGGAGTTATCAAAGCATTCTCTGGTTCTCCTGTTGGTGATCGGGGTGTCACTAAATAACGACTGCGAGTGATTGTGCTCATCGTGATTGCTACGTAATCTATGTGTTTAAGCTCAATGAAACAGCAGTCAGCAAGCGCAAACAGAATGATGCCAGAATTACTTTCAGCATGGTAACTTGTCTGAGACGGCAAACGCCACAAAAATACTCCATTCGCAGAACTATATGTTGATGACCTATCATACCACTACTACTACTACTACTACTACTACTACTACTACTACTACTACTACTACTACTACTACTACTACTACTACTACTACTACTACTACTACTACTACTACTACTACTACTACTACTACTACTACTACTACTACTACTACTACTACTACTACTACTACTACTACTACTACTACTACTACTACTACTACTACTACTACTACTACTACTACTACTACTACTACTACTACTACTACTACTACTACTACTACTACTACTACTACTACTACTACTACTACTACTACTACTACTACTACTACTACTACTACTACTACTACTACTACTACTACTACTACTACTACTACTACTACTACTACTACTACTACTACTACTACTACTACTACTACTACTACTACTACTACTACTACTACTACTACTACTACTACTACTACTACTACTACTACTACTACTACTACTACTACTACTACTACTACTACTACTACTACTACTACTACTACTACTACTACTACTACTACTACTACTACTACTACTACTACTACTACTACTACTACTACTACTACTACTACTACTACTACTACTACTACTACTACTACTACTACTACTACTACTACTACTACTACTACTACTACTACTACTACTACTACTACTACTACTACTACTACTACTACTACTACTACTACTACTACTACTACTACTACTACTACTACTACTACTACTACTACTACTACTACTACTACTACTACTACTACTACTACTACTACTACTACTACTACTACTACTACTACTACTACTACTACTACTACTACTACTACTACTACTACTACTACTACTACTACTACTACTACTACTACTACTACTACTACTACTACTACTACTACTACTACTACTACTACTACTACTACTACTACTACTACTACTACTACTACTACTACTACTACTACTACTACTACTACTACTACTACTACTACTACTACTACTACTACTACTACTACTACTACTACTACTACTACTACTACTACTACTACTACTACTACTACTACTACTACTACTACTACTACTACTACTACTACTACTACTACTACTACTACTACTACTACTACTACTACTACTACTACTACTACTACTACTACTACTACTACTACTACTACTACTACTACTACTACTACTACTACTACTACTACTACTACTACTACTACTACTACTACTACTACTACTACTACTACTACTACTACTACTACTACTACTACTACTACTACTACTACTACTACTACTACTACTACTACTACTACTACTACTACTACTACTACTACTACTACTACTACTACTACTACTACTACTACTACTACTACTACTACTACTACTACTACTACTACTACTACTACTACTACTACTACTACTACTACTACTACTACTACTACTACTACTACTACTACTACTACTACTACTACTACTACTACTACTACTACTACTACTACTACTACTACTACTACTACTACTACTACTACTACTACTACTACTACTACTACTACTACTACTACTACTACTACTACTACTACTACTACTACTACTACTACTACTACTACTACTACTACTACTACTACTACTACTACTACTACTACTACTACTACTACTACTACTACTACTACTACTACTACTACTACTACTACTACTACTACTACTACTACTACTACTACTACTACTACTACTACTACTACTACTACTACTACTACTACTACTACTACTACTACTACTACTACTACTACTACTGAGTATGCATATTACGTATATAAAACAATAGAATTTTGCTCAGCGTATCTAAATACTACCACGTATCAACTGACGCCAATGTCCTTTGACCGAAACAGAAACATGCGTTATGTGTATATCAGTGTGTGGTAGTCACAAGCTTTTCGCCTGCAAGAATCTGATTTCCCATAATCTCGAAGCCATAGCCCCAATCGGGACAAGTGGTTGTGTAGTTACGTAGTTCAGTTTCATCTGCAGTAATAAGTACATCCTATTCATCCACTGGTAACCGCAGAACCCATCCCGAACTGGATATACATACACTGCTCGGATTGGTGGGTTATGGAAAATTCAGGAACCAATAAACTCCCCTTCGCCAAGGACATCGCTGCCAACGTCACGTGTGTGAAGCCTGCGTAGTTAACTGTTTTGAGGCTTTTGAACGCAAACTATTGTCCAGAATCTCCACCAAATAAAATGCCAAATGAAAACCGTCAATTGCTATTGAAAAATGTGACTCTTTCCTTGAAACTAAATCAGAACGCACACTGGTTTAGAAATGTTTCCAAAATCCCTTCGCCATGTACGCTGGTTGAGAATATTCAGCTAATTTGCAGTATGGAAGCATTCTGCGTTGGCTGGACAGACTCACTGAACTTTCTCAAGTTGGTGCCATTCGGCCGTGCCATCCGGACGGCCGTCTTCGTAATCATCGTCATCGACTTACCCCCAGTACCTAGTTTTCTGTATCAGCCTTTACTTACCTGAAAATATCTGCAATAGTGATGTCTCCGATACTTTACGACCAACCGATTTCAAACGATCGGCTTATCAACGCGGTTTTACTAGTGTGCGCATGGGTACCACAAATTCTGTCCAGGCCTCCAACCTGATCAACATCGCCTCGGTCTCAATGAGAGTGCAAATTCATTCTACTGCACGGGCTCTGCAACAGTGATCCATATGAGAAATTCAACCGTGGAGCTATTCTTAAAGAGATCCGTAAGAAGCCGATCTGACTTGAGCGACTGGTGGTCTGGTAGTCGACCATCGGGCGCAATGTTGATCGCACGCAAGACATTGCTTCAAACATTTCTCCGAGTGTACATTCAGATATCACACATACTGGTTGATTCACTACAAGTTCGGATTGTGCCGCCGTTGGATTGGACACGCCAACTTTCTCAGTCATAATTAAAGTGATTCATTATTGTGGTTTATGCTGATTCGATTGACGTCATTCTTGCGCGTTTACGGAGTTACAGCACTGTCGTTGTTGACAACACGTGATATTTCTGAGTTGATGCACTTCTCTGGCACCGAGCAGACGTCAGTGATCATGACAATGGGAAATTGTGATTCTCGGGGTCATGGGAGGAACCACACGGCGAAATCGACCAGCGGTCGCCTTGACAGTTCAGTAAGTCGGTTACAGTTATCGGACGCAATCACATCCCCAACAGATACTGATGGCTCACACCAGGCGTCACGGAGCCCATATTGACGGGTGCATCTCCGATGAGGTTCACAGAATCGTGGTTCACTGTGCAAAACAAAGATTCACTGTTCATACATCCTCACTTCTGTTTACTCAAAACAAACATTCACCCACAAGTCCACATGAGTAATGAGTAATCAAGGCTACAGAGTGGAAACGTGACTAAGTGGAGTAAGTCTGATGTGTGTGTTGCCAACACGGTACAGTTGAATGCCCGTACACCATAAACGAACACATATACGCCAGATAGTGAGCACCGACAAACACACTAACCTAGGGAGACCGGTAGAAATCCTGTGGGTGCTTCGTCAAAAGAAGATTAGCGTGGACTGACCAGCGTTTATATGGCGATCTCAGTCGAGTCAGTAGTGAACACAGTGCTATGCAGTTTGTTCCTAGGTGAGGAAGTTGCATACACCAGGCCACGTGCCAACTTGATTTATACATCACTTATTCGTTTCAAGGAGAGGGTCCCACATTCAGTTTTATGGTATTCAGTTGTGCATACAAGTGACACGTAGTTTTGTTATCATAACCATTGTCGGGAGATATATGGATTTTCAAGTTGACCATCACTCGCATCTGATCGCAGCCTCCGCATTCAGATAGACTTAGCAGCCGGCTTCTTTCGTGTAAAAGCACTTGACTCGAGTTTCGCTCTCATTAGAGCTCGTCAGTAGTGCAAATCTTCACCACCGCCGGGAAGTGAACTTCGGCCATTCCAATCATGAGGCAACCGTGTTGACCACTGCGCCATTCACCTCACATTAGGCACGACCGAATTATCCAATCTGAACGCTCAACCAGTCTCGCTTGTGAGCAATGATCAGGTTGCCCGATCGTCTCGAGAGGAGACACAGTAACTGGAAAGTCTATCTG
This sequence comes from Paragonimus westermani, assembly GCA_008508345.1. Taxonomy (NCBI): domain Eukaryota; kingdom Metazoa; phylum Platyhelminthes; class Trematoda; order Plagiorchiida; family Troglotrematidae; genus Paragonimus; species Paragonimus westermani. Next base: position 22,796 of record QNGE01004536.1, read on the forward strand.
AATGCGAAGGCTGCGATCAAATGTGAGTGATGGTCAACTTGAAAAGTAACTGTCCTGTTAACTCGAATCGATAACCCCGCGATTAGGACAGACATGGGGAACGATGAATTACTTTGTAATAATGATAGAACTCGCTGTAATTAACCGAATGACAGGTTGAAGTAGGACCATTGGGAATTGACCTAACAATTCTATGTCGAACTGGCTTGGCAATTTCCATACGACTGCCTCCAGGTTGCCTGCAGCCGTCGTCTCGCCCCTCGCGTGGTCCATCATGTGACAAGCCGTCCTCCAGTCTAGGTGAACTCACTGCCCCCAGTCTGCATATGCGCGTCCACCAATTCACCGACCCGAGAGCTATCTTCCACACCCGAACGATCGCACGCACGCAGTAACCATCCGAACATCCAGCCAATTGTAACGGTCCCACTGGACGTGATTCGGTGCGGTCGACACGTGGGCATTCATGACGCGGTTGGACCCGGATCGGAACGAAGACCAACACAACCGGCTGGAACAAGACACGGTCCAGACGAGCGCATTAAGCTGCATCAAGCCTGCACATTAATCCCAACAATAAAGATCCAAAACGACTGACTCAACCTTGTCGTTGACTATTACTGAGGTACCGTCATTCGGTCGAAAATACCCATTGAAGTCATGAGAACGACAGAGTAGCGAACAAGACTTGTTTTCTGTGTTTGATCATCAGGCGAATTACAACACAATAAATATGAAAACAGTGACTAATGTGAGTCAGATAAACCGGCAATATAGGTTAAGTACGACATGTTTGTTATAAGTTACGTGATCACTGTTCCAAATTATGGGCTTGATTGATTGTGGGCCAGGGGAGGTTAAGGGTCCGCACGAACTTCTTCTGAGCGCAGAGGTCAGAGTTACGCAATCGGATGCTGATGGCTTCGGCAACGGTCAACATTCGAAGTCTCGCCACTTTTGATCGATTTCTTGGCACTCGATAGACAATCCGAAAAGCATCTTTCTTACTGACAGAATGATTGGAGTCGGTCAGGTGAGCAACAATCGCGCTTGAAACCGTTTTAGTCACACCACTGTTCAACCACGCAGGATGGTGTTCACGCACTCTGTCCGACAATCTCCTTGCAGTACGACCAATATATGATGCTCGACACGAGCAAACAAATGAGTATACACAATAATTGGTTGTAAAACATGGAAGTTTGTCTTTGAGTTGTGACATGATAACGGGTGTTGAACGGAAACTGATACACAATTGAGCGGCAGGGTAAGTTGTTTCAACTGACTTTCTTAGCTTTCTGGAGATAACTTCGGCCATAGGATCTCCCTTGAAAGGAAGACTTATAAACGCAAGTTTCTTATTCACAGAGGGTGCCTTAAGTTTCAGCTCTACCGCCTGCATCGCCTTCTCAATGAAACGCGTTGGGTTGCCATTCTGCATGAACACTTCTTGTAGAAAGTCTAGCTCAGCTTGTAAAGTGTCAGAGGTGCATATCTTTAACGCTCTACCCGTCAGGCATCTTATGAGGTTTCGATTTTGATTTAGCGGAACAAAACTGTCGAAGTGAATGTACTGGCCACTCCAAGTGAGTTTTCTGTACACCGTTCGTCGGATTGAACCATCTTCCCGTCTTACTATACCAACATCCAAAAAGTTTATTTCACCATTGTTCTCTGACTCCTTGGTGAATTTACTGCTGCTATGAGCTGTGTTAAAAGCTGCCATAACTCTGTCCATGTTAGCACTCTCGATGATGACGCAAAAAATATCATCAATATAGCGTTTGTAAAATGCAAATTGGTCGATGACCGCATCCAATTGGTTAGTCTCTAGTTTACTCATGAAAACGTCAGCTAACAGGGGACCTAGAGGTGAGTCCATTGCCACTCCATCTCTCTGTCGGTAGATCGCATTGTTGAACAAAAACTGAACGTTAGTTGTACAGAGCACCAGCAGTTCTCTTAGTTCACCTTTTGGGATACCCACGTGTTTATTGTTACGCTCGATGTAATCGCATAAGTAGTCACTTGTCTCTTTTAGAGGCACGTTCGTAAATAGCGAGGCAACATCGAGTGAGAACATTCTTTGGTTACTCAAGTTCAGGTCTTGGATTGCGTCAATGAAGTGAAACGTATCCCGGAGACCGTGTTTTGCCAGCTCCAACCTGATGGGTTCGAGCAGACCGGCAAGCCATTTAGCCAGAGCATGATAAGGCGAGTTGCACATATCTAGCATGGGCCTCAAAGGCACGCCTACTTTGTGCATTTTGGGCAGACCGTATAACCTAGGGATTATTGTTCCAGTTGGACGGATACGCTCGAAAGTGGCCGGGTCAATTATCCCCTTCTGTTTCGTTACACGCAACGTTCTAGATATCGCCTTCTCGATAACTGGTGTTTGTCTTTCTCCGTAATCATCTTCAAGAATATTGAGCTATTAGCTAGTATACCGTTCATTTTGGTAACGTAATTAATCAAGACAACTCCTGTTCCTTTGTCCGGTCTGGACAGCATTATACGCTCGTTCTTTTGTAAACACTTCAACGCATCTAAATGGTGCTTCGTCAAGAGCTGTTTTACTTGCGGCATGTAGTTAAGATACTGATAGCACGAGTTCGCCAACGTTGATTTCAGTCGTTCTCCGTTTAAAGCTGACGACGGTATCGTCATTTGTTAGTGTGTGCTCAAACTATCACGATTAGGGGTTCCCATTCATGCCTAATTGTATTCACAAAGGAGCAATCATTATTGTAATAAATAAACTCTCAGAATTACACGGAATATGCATCATTTGAAATGAACCTACCGATTACGCCTAGATACTTGCTCCATATATGACAATCCTGTCGTCACTGGGGGTCGAAGGCAAAGCAAAATATGATGGGGACTGATAGAACGATGTTCGAATAGTATTCAAACAGCAGAAATGCAGCTCATAGTGATCACGTTCCGCTTTGTGAAGTCACGTTAAATAGCCTAAAAAGAATGGCCGATGTAGGACTACAATTCGCGATTGGTACATCCTCCAGAGAAACAGCAGGTACAAGGTATAAAATGTCCACCATTAATAAATACATTACAGAACAAACTAATTCACCCAATACATGGTCATCAGGTATACCAGATCCGAAAAATGTGTGTTTGATATGGGACCGCCAACCGGGTGTGGGTTAGAGTTTCAACACTAATGTCGGGTGCAACTACAGTGGCTACATCTTGAGCGAACTGAGGAAGTTTACCAATGAAGTCATGTTTGAGGTCAGTGTGTCATACCGGTGTTGTTGCAGCCATTCGGACTCAGTCAATTGGTTGATACCGTTGTTTAGTTGAGCTATCTGTGACGCAAGTGCACCTGATGAGACAGAAATGACTATGGTGACATCTGAGGAATGAGAATGAACCGTGTCCAATGCATTCCTCTGGCAACGCATACAGGTCGTTTCCTGTTATATTCCTAACGAATTATCCGTATGTTTTTGCTTACCATAGCGCACGTTTGCAGTTGTTGTTGTCGATCCTATGATGTTCATAATATACTAAGTATCCTATTGGGAATAAGCTGTCCGAATACACGGGATGATTAATCGTCACAAGCCAATTTAGCTAGCTCTACTCCGACCTGCACGACAGGTCAAGCCACTTACTGCATGCGAACACAACAATTCAGTCAAATTCATTAAGATGAATGCGTAATTGCTCACCGAGACATCATCGATGAGAATCCTTCAGATATGAAATTCATACGTAACGAAGTGTCTTTCCAACAGTCTGAAGTGCGACGGACATGGAAGCCATACTCACCACAGGTTTATCGTCCCAAGAAATGTCCCGTCAGAATCACAAGTCTTGAAATGAGACAACTCGGTTCTCAAAATTCACCCCATTTACTCTTTCCAAAGCCAAATGCGGTTATCTTCAATTCCTTCTTGATTCCATGACCGATAGCCTACACCTGATCTCATATCCAGGCCCTGTCAAGGATATGTCATACCAGTTGACAATGAAAATCGGTAGTCATGTCCAGTCATTGTTTGCAGGTGGACCCACTGACAAATCCGCTCGAATATCATAGCTTCAACCGAATAGAATGTTGTTCAGCTCGTGTCAACCAGAACCCTGATTGCTTGCGGTTAATGTACAGTTCCCTTGTCAGATTAACTCGAGATTGGGAGGATAGTTGGTCACCTACTATAGGAGATTCACTCATAATCCGGTTCGTAAGCCAAGTGTTGGTGATGTCTTTTGCAAGTGTATGTGGTGTGTTGGTGGAAATGCAATTGGTGCAGCGCAAGCCAATTGCAGTGATAGGTAAACGCAGGCGTCCTTTGGCTTCGTTCACTGTGACAGGCTAATCCGAATCGGATGCCGCCCAACGTGTGTATGCCTGGAAAACGCATAATGCTATCCAGCAATACTTGTGTAAAAATCGTCCAATCAACGACTTTCGACTGGAAAACGTGACGGATCTGTCTACACCGTCGATTATTGCGCAGTTTCCCGTGAACCTCATTCGGAAACCCTAGGCTTGAAACTGGCACAGCAATGCGTGGTCAAGTTCGCGAAATCGATTTCACAATTGTGTATTTTTTGTGCCATCGAGGGTTGTCTTAAAACGTTTGCATTTTCTCTCCGGAGAGAAAGAACGGGTGACGTTATTATCCCCAGGATCGCAATATATTCTTTGTGAGGACATCCACTATAGTGAGTGTAGTCGCCCCCGTTCAACAAACGTAAATATCTGGACCACTGACTTCCGTAATCTCAGGAGTATGGTGTTCGTTAAGGTGTTGCCGTAATGTCCTACTTTCACTTATTGACTAATATCATTACCATTTACCACATAATGCATTAGAATGTCTGATTCGACGTGAGCAGATGCTAATTTTAACCTCATTTAATGAATGCTGAGCAATAGTGTCTGACGTTATAATGTTTTCACAAAACTGTCTACAAAAGGACGAATATTACTTTACTGAAACATAACCAAATTTACTAAGACACCTAAATGAATGGATTGAAGACAAACCCAGATGTGATGTGCTCGGTTGAGCGTGGAAAACGGGAGATGGCAAAATTAAATGTGCCTACTGGTCTCATTCGGATGTAACTCTGCAATGTACGGACTAGTTTCAAAATCTCATATGCAACGCCTGTTGATGAACCACACGCTAAACACTGCAACCTGAGTAAATATAAGTAGACTGATTAACAGGATAACGGGACTCGGTGAAGACGGTTGTCAGAGCAAAAGAGCGATTCGGCAAACATTGTCTTTATTTGTGCTTGCTAGATGTCAGATCAGCAACATGATTATTAAAATCAAAAGCTGAATAATGGTGACTACGTAACCACCAAGCTATTCTACTCCGGAATAGTTAGTTCTTCGAAAAAAACATACCATTCACATCGTCCTCTACGAAAAACTGTCTCCATTTGTATCCTTCGTCCAGTTCTCTCGGCAACAGCATGTCCACATACAGAACCAACACGCAACGACCCCGGGGAGATTCGTGATAGAAAGATATGCAGTCCGAACGCTGGATGCATCTGAAATGGCGGGACATAGATATGCAACATGTGGTCAGTCACTTCATTGTCATTCCATGGAGTTTGCGAAATCTGCTTCACACGACAACACAAATACCAGTACAGACTCGATGTTTCCACTTATCCATAACATCTCCCAGTAATTTCTTCGCTTCATCAGCAACATTCCACACAGTATGTGATGCTATATCCGGAACTGAATGGTACAGTGGTACAGACTTTTAACAGACTTGTGGTTGTGAATCTACTACACCGTATATATCTACAAACTGCTGTAAGGAGAATCGAAAGAACTTCTCATGAACCCCTAGAACCAATAACCGAACGGCTCTAAATACCTGCGTGTTTGTGTCAACGCACAAGTTGGATTAGCCGATGACACACCCGGATTTACCAACTGTCTTAAACACTGAAATTCATTCATATCAATTACTACGTGTGTCATGGTCTTATCCTTGACTGCCGATTCGTTTCCACTGAAAGCAATTTACGTGGAGGAATGAAACCGAATATGGGGCAGGGCCCTGATACATAGTCGGCTGTAGGGACGGTATTTCTAGGGTTCTTACTTTGTAGGCATGTATAGAGTGACGGAACCCATGTGGTCTCTACGGGAAAGCGGTCACCTGTTGGTGGACACATCAGTCATCATACACGGGGGATAAATTCAGTCATGCTCTCCCCGAACGGGATTGCGTACAACTTCATGCATTAAGTTAGTCGAACCAAGACAATTAAAGTCCAAAAACATCCATGTAATTCCCCGGCATTACGCCTAAAACAGGCTGAACTTATAAAACAAAACTGTGGTTAGTCAGTCACCCACAAACACGCATCCACTCACTGAAATCCACAAGAGAGCACGGTTTGATTGAACAGTAAATCATAGCATCCCCAATGTTGATCAGTTGGGAAAAATCGAACCGTATCCAAAATCTC
>QNGE01004536.1:43531-56064 GCA_008508345.1 Paragonimus westermani
GGTAGATTCACAAGACAGACGCTGCCCAGTATACTCAACACGTATATCAGACCAACGATGGAATGTGCTATTCCAAGTCTGGTCACCATGGCTTCAAAAGGATATAGTTCTGCTACAGCGAATATACCACCGAGCTACAAAGTTGGTGACTGGACTCCAGAGTGAACCATATGAGGAGATGATTGAAAGTCTTAAGTTGTTTGACTTCTGCTATCGCCGCATCAGAGGTGATTTGATCTTTACATACAACATATTACACACACCGAACAACCCGCTCCAAAAACTGTTTGTCCGGCGAGAACCGCGAATTAGCAGGACTCACGATTATTTGCTAGCAGTACCGCACTCGCGAGGGAAAAGCCGGAGGTATTTCTTTGCAGTCCGCGTGTGTTTTGCCTGGAATTCTCTACCTCAAAATATCGCTCACTCATCCAACTTAAATATTTTCAGAACTAATCTAGACACATTTTTATCTACACAACCAAAAATCAAACCCCCACACAGTGCTTAACTTCGGTTAAAAAACAACTCACAGACGCATTTTTGTTTTTCATTGTACGCACATTACATACTTCCATCCTGTGGTAATTGTAACGCTGATTGCTTCTTATCCCATTAAAACCTTGAATTACCTTGAATTACCTTAAGCCAGACAAAGGCTCTAGGACAGTCATTTTAGACAGGGATGCACATGTGTACAGAAGATGTTGTCAATACTAGAGGACCGAACGAAGTTTCAGCAAATAGAGACCGTAGACAACGTCAATGAAGTAGGTCTCCAACTCCTCTTACAACTGTGCTTAATCGATGACAGGACTTACAAAGCTCTTAAACCATGTGGGTCGTCGACACCTCAGCTCGTAAACTTGACCGTTCCCTGGGCGTAGTGACCTTTCTTAAACCACCGATTGACTATCCACCCTGCTCCCTTAATGCTCGATATAAAACAACCCGTTTCATGTTATCGCAAATTTGGTACTAACGAGTCAATTCGAAATGCTAACATTCACGAGTTTTCGTGGTCTAACAGATTTGTTCAAATTCGAAATTCGTCAGCTACAACCAATTCTGACTGCGAAACTCCACCGTCCCACCGTCACTTTCGTAGATTCCGTTTTACGTACGATCGCTATGTTGAAATCATTGTTGGCGGGCAAATAACTGGTGGGGCCACCCGTAGGAATCCACAAAATGATCAGAGGAATTGACCATGCAACCACACCACGACCACTCTAACACTGAGTGGTCAAAATTGAGAGGTAAGTTTGCCGGATTGATGTGAGTGATCCTCGGCTATTATTCAACCAATTGGCAACGTGCTTCATCAGACACATAGTGTTAATGACACAAACGGGGCTAGGGAGTAGATAATCGAGAGGGATTCCATAGTTCGATTTGCTGTGTGCAGTTTCAAACTAGGTATACATTTTGTGAGCGTGAGATCTTGTTCAATTTAGTTACACTAATATTCAACATTTATTCTATCACCTGTTCATTGCATACAACTCCACTATAGAAATAGCATTAAGGGAGTGTTATAACGCGGAACGACCGAGCGAAGGCAATCGAGCTGTGGCGATGTCTACGAAAATGTTGTATCCCGGGAGACCGAGCGAACACAATTGAGCTGAAACGATCCCTACGACGCAATGATACTGTACAGCGCTGTTTTACCCCGAAGAGCCGATACCCAAGTAGACCATGAAGAGAAAAAAACACTGGCCTCCAGAAAGAGAACATTTACTGTCTCAGTCCGAAGACCAATTACAAGCGCAGCTCTTGCGTATTTAAAGCTCGTCAAGCGAACTGGTGAATAATATTCAATATTCAATGTTCAGTGAAAAGCGTCCTAGGTCGATAACAGGCGAATTAGCGTCCAGTGTGTAGATCGGCATAAGAAATAATAACAGGCGAATTAGCGTCCAGTGTGTAGATCGGCGTAAGAGATAAAAATGGTGGTGCAATAGAGGAATACGAATTTACAAAAGTAATAAATGTTCATTACCGGTTGGGTGAATGGATTTTGGGGGTATTTAACACCCCTAACAGGAACAGGAATCTTTTGTATATGATTCGACCTTAACTCCCGAGATAAGGGGAGTATAGTTTAAGCTGTGGGAAGTGGATACGAAACGATCTATTGAGCTGCCACCAACTTCATCGAACGTGATTGTGGTTAGTTTGGGTAAGTAAGGAAGACAATAGATGTCTGGATTTCTACTCACCGCTGCTGGTGGTTTCCGACGTATTAATGTGTTTGCAACAGGTGGATCACATATAGCTTCTAAAGCAAGAGATCTTAGACTTACCAGTTTTAATGAATGTATGATGTCGTGATTGCACATACTCAAATAAATGACAGCGTTATAATGTTATCGTCGTGCCGATACTTTCAAGGAGCATAGTTGGCGACTACTAGTGATTGTGCCCACTGCAACAATGACAAATGTTAGTCTCTGAGCACTAGGTTATCATGACTGATGAAGGCTAACCGTTTTCTCCAGCACTTTACTTTTTCAGCTGTGTTGATTCAACTCGGTCTGTTTTCCCATCGTCAAAATACGGTTGCATTTTCATCATAATTGTGCGGAGTCACTCTCAGTGATAGACAATGAACTCACACTCTGGGGTGGCCGTATAGGAGTTATGATCACTGAGGTTGCAAAACTTCAAATCATGCACTCAGTATTATCGGATGAAGTCGTTGCACACACCGTTTGTGCTTGGATCAGACAGGGCTGTACGAGATTTTCTACTTTCAAGTTGACCATCACTCACATGTGACCGCAGCCTTCACATTCAGACAGACTTTTCAGCCGGCCTCTTTCGAAAAGACTCGAGTTTCGCTCTCATTAGAGAATGTGAAGGCTGCGATCAAATGTGAGTGTTGGCCAACTTGAAAATGACCCAAATCCCCGACTACTCATCAGTAATCTAAAATATTGCCTTGCAGTTTTAATGAGATCGGAGATTTCGACCTGTCTTCGAAGTCCCAATCGTGGGGTTATCGACTGGAATAAACAGGCAGTAACTGTGTCTCCTCTCGAGACGATCGGGCAACCTGATCATTGCTCACAAGCGAAAGTGGTTGAGCGTTCAGATTTGGTGATACGGTCGCGCTTGATGTAAGGTCAATGGCGCAGTGGTTAACACGGTTGCCTCATGATTGGAATGGCCGGAGTTCAACTCGCGACCGTGGCGAGGATATGCACTACTGATGAGCTCTAATGAGAGCAAAACTCGAGTCTTTCCGAAAGAGACCGGCTGAAAATTCTGTATGAATGCGAAGGCTGCGATCAAATGTGAGCGATAGTCAACTTGAAAATAAACCAAATCCCCTACTACTCATCAGTAATCTCCTATTTCTCAACAAATTCCGTCACCGCTTGCGGATCGCGGTGCAATATTTGTTGTTGTGCATGAGATGAAACAATCCGTCTGAGTTTAGCTATTGTTTTCAATTAGCTCACAGTATGATTACAGGTTAGAAAAAATCAAAACTATTCACATTAATCAGCTTCTGTCGTTGGTTCTATGCAAAACTACATGTAAAAATTCATTGTGACTGTAGGACAACAGTGCGGCAGTAACGTGATATTTTAACCAGGTGAGTGGACAACTTTATGGTATGTTCAAGTTAAACAGCCGTTCGTGTCNTTCGTGAATCCCTTACATCGGTCCGGCAAAATTACCTCTCACAAGTGACCACTCAATATAATGGGGTGGTTGTGGTGTGGTAGCGCAGTCAAGTCCTCTGATCATTTTGTCCATTCCTTACGACACACTGGGTCAGGTGGACAACTGAGCTCAAACGTGACATTTTCAGCCGGCAGAGCATCCGCCACTGTCGAACAGGCGTTTTCCACAAGTGGCTCGAATTCAGTCAGAATCCATTTCGACGCGCCCCACCTTCACCATTACTTGCGCACATGATCACATAACTCGGACCCACAGGCGATATGCTGGCCAGAAGGAATTCAACATAGCTTTCATGCACAAAACACTTCAAGAACGCCGTAACCTCAACAACTCTGGCACGAACATCGGAATAACGTGGTTACGCTATAAACTGGTGGACCGTGCTGCCAGCACTCAGCGATTCTGGTCATCACATGATGTTTCTTCCAAGTGTGTCCGATTGCGCCCTCACGAGAAACTAACGACATTTGTTGGTATCACGAGATTAACGGGAAAATCATTTGGTATCCAATCGTTCGCTAACGATCCATATTCACATCGAGTTACGCGCAATCTGGCGGTCTAACAAATGCCCTTCTCAATATTCGACCGTAGCGAAGTTAACTCATCTTCCACACGGTTGACGCAAAGGTTTTCGTAGAAACTCGATGTGATACGCTACTGGCCCAATCAATATACAAGATGAATGACTGTTTCACTTCGAATGTGAGAAATCCTGTAAAATTGAACGATGAATGTTGGATGTGTTTGAGTTCGTCAGGCAAGTTAGTCGTCTTTATGTTCAGTATGATTTGGGGTAGTAAATTCGTTGAGGCACGTTTGGTTTGTTTCCTGAAACCCGATCCCAAATTTCTCCCCATCGTTCCTCGCTGTATGCAGCAAACGATTATAACGAATTTTGCGCCGTAGATGCGCCTAAAATGTTCGATTTGACAACGAAGATTCTTAGAAGCTGGTCCTCTTCATTAAGGAGAGTCGGCGGTCCGCGTTGTCGATGGGTTCGACACCTGGGAGGTAATGTCCCAATGGTCGGCGGTAAGGTTGACGCTTCGGAAAGCTGTTCATCAAGCTAGTGCGGATGTCTGCGTCTTTCGGAGAGTGAAGAACACAGACGAGAATCACACGTTTGAATTGATCCTCGGTAGGCGGACCAAGCTTTCAACGTTGACACCCGAAATTATCAGACCGACATTGGTCGTCTCAGTTGGCCAGTTTCGGACGCTAGTATCTTGTGTTGTACAAGGAAGACTGGTCATCGGAAATGAACTCCATCTTCTCAACTGTTTCCTCGAAGTAGTTGTCACTTGGGTTCTTTGAATGGATGAGTCTCACAAACTCATCGTGCTCGACAGTACGGAGTTTGCGTAAGAGAAGACAGAACTTCAATGGTTCGTCCTGTTTACCGAAGTCGACGTTGAACAGGTCTTCGTAGCGTGCGAACCAGGCATCAAACGACAAGCTAGCCTGAGCATCGTAGTGAAACTTGGCGATGCCGCTTGAGACGGCATCAACTGACTGCTTCCCCTTGATATCGGCCGGGGGGTCGAGTTTGATGGGGATGATCGATCAGTGCGTGATAATATAAGCTTGGGTTGCTGCGTGAGAAGACGATCTAAGTCAGTGGATTCGTCAACCATAACACAAAACCACCAGATCCGATCACCACAATGTTGTAACTGGATCTACGACCTACGTGAGCGTGAAGAGAGCATAAGAAACGGTCAGTGAAGCGGCGGATAACGGAACTACGACTAACGGTGATGAACAACAGACTACGGACTATACACGACTAGTTCGTAAATTCCCGGCCATCTCAGCCACCCGACGCTAACGCGTGAACACAGAGAAAAGACTGGCCTCCGGACGGAGCTGTTTGTATGTAACTCAGTCCGAAGACCACATGGTTACAAACACGTTCATATTTATAGGATTTGGGACTAGCAACAAGCCAGGTCAAAACAATGGGCCAGGCTCAAGTGCAGACAGTGCGGGTTAGGCGTGCAGTCGGGATGACACCAACAGTTGTCACGAGGGCTGAGAGGACGCTCGTGGCGACCGGAGAAGTGTATGAATCCGGCAACAGTGAAGGTCACTCACAAGTGTACATTGTTTGTCTTCTTGTCACACAGTGTTTTCCGTGAACTGGCGGCAAATATCCGTCGACAGTGTCCTCTGGTCGTTACACGCATGCGTTGCATCTCCATAACAACCGTGGAACCCATACCGAACTGGATATACATACACTGCTTTCCTATTCGCCAACTCAAGTTTAGAACGAATTTAAGAGCTTCCATTCACCATCATGCGTATCACCTATAAACTAAGGTCAGCGACGTTCTGTCTACAGCCGTTTAGAAGACTGCACCACTCACGCTCGACACCACACACCAATCCGCGATATCAGCTCTTCAGGCGGACATTCAAACTTGTTCTCGCCAACCGATGTGCGTGGGTGTGTCACTGAAAGTCTCACTTCGAACATGCTCAGATTGGTTGGTTATGGACAATACAAGAACGGACAAACTTCCGTCATGCAACAGGATCGCCCACGTCATCATCAGCAACCGCTAACCGCACGATTCAGCAATGATACGAAAAACCCAGCTCAGTATGCATACCCAGTTCATCAAACAAAATCCGAAGTATCACAGCCCTTAGTTCCCACAAGACTCACTAGATCTGATGTGGACGCCGTGAAAGTTTTGACGGATAGTCATAGCAACCCATCTGTTAGGACATGCACAAATCCCCGGATTCGAACTGTCTATCTGACTAACGGTATTAGATCCGTGAACATTTCAGTTGCAGCAATCCTAGAATAGCTCCTACACTTTCAAGGTAGCTCTTTCATACCCGAAGTTATACGTCACAAAGCATTGCGTAAGGTGATCCGACATCGTAGTAAGCCGTTTAAACTGTTAATCACGAAAGGTCCAACACGCAACACTTGCAATTTTGTCAACAGTGCTTCTTTCACTCAGGGAGATAGACACTATCATCACGGTGATTTCTGTCCAATCTCCATACTGTCCTGATTGTCAGAAGTGTTGAAAGCGTTTGTATACGAATCACTCGAGTCTTCTTTGTTGGTGTAGAACCTGGTTCCAGAAGGAGTCGTTCATACACGACAAACCTACCAATGGTTACAGCCAGGTGGACGAATTTAGTTGGTCAGGCCAATGGAGGTAATGCCGTTCGCAATGCCAATGCAAATATGTCCGACGCAATGTAGCAGTCTGTTCGAAGTGACAAGCCTCACCGCTATGAAGGGCCTAGTAAGCGCCCTACCTGGCCGATGAATTACCTTACCAATCCGCAAAACAGTATCTACCCCTCGAATGGCCTCCATTGCAATTCGGTTTTCGTGAAGAAGGATTTAATGATTTCTCTTCACCCTCCTCCAACCGGCACCATCAATGTGAGTGCGAATGTGGAAACGGCTAGCAACGTGTTGGCGCTACCCAGACCACTATTCGGGTTGGTTAATCCATCCTGTTTCGTACATCTCCACACTAACTTCACCCAGTCGCACCTCGAAATCGAATAGGTATTTCGATCCACATTCTACTAGACAGACAAAGTGATCCTAGAGAATGGCACCTGACCACTTGTGCAAACGTGTGTGTACTATATCAGGAACGAGCGGTCTAGGGAGCCTCATTTCACACCTGCCAAGCGACTGAGACCATGGAAATGTAGGTTTCGCTTTGTTTCACTGCGTGTTTGTAAGGCGCTTAATGCTCTTCCCAGAGTCTTCACCAGAATACCAAGGTAGAACCGTCAATTGTGCTTGGTCGATTGAAAGAATTGACTGTTTTTACGAAAATAACTCAGGATGCATACTGGTCTGAAAATTCTTTCAAAGAAAATCTGCATCGTAAAAGCTGGATTAAAATATCAAGCAGATTTTCAGGACATAACAAAATGGCATTGAATGAAAAGAATCCTGCGGGTACACGAAGCTAGATTATCATCGCTGTCAACAACACCTATCAATGCTGAGTTGGTAAACTTCCCTGACAATGACAAGACATCAGCGATCGTGAAAAACAACATTCCAGAAATCGTAACCTGTGAGAGCACTGGAAGACACCAGAAAGCCAGAACGAGTAGCGATACTCTTCACAACTCTGACGCTTCGATAGATAGGTTACCGTTTTCAAACGGCATCACAAACACTACAAACTCGAATAGCTCACACCAAGCATCACCGGACTGATATCAATAGATCTATCTCCAACGCGGTTCTCCAAGTGAGTCCAGACATGATTACCTCATCACAAAATTCAACCTCATCTCTCGAGAAACAGACTGACCCATGGAGAGGCCCTCCAGTAATGATCGAATTCACTTGGTCCAAATTTCACGTAACGAAACACTTCTGTTTCTCAGGTTTCCAGACATCACAGCAAACAAACGCACTCTACAGGGCAACAATCTGAAGAGATATTCGACTCCAACATCAAGGCTACTAAGAGTAGCAGTACTCCTACTTACCAATCAGGAATGCAACGCACTTCCATGCTTCGAAGTTAAACACAAATGATCTGCGGAATGCGTCCACTGATAGCCCACTCTAACCGATCGTCTCGAACGTAATCAGGTCCCTGAATACCAACAGTCACGACGCGCCGTGGGTAAAGCCGAATGCGAGGTTATGGGTTTTCTTGGGTGCTGTACTGGAAATCATCCACCGCCCCTTCTCAACCGAGTGTTGCTGGCTAGCAGTCTCAAGATCGTCGTTCCAGCTTCCATCAGGTATATCTCCACAACATGTGTAGTCCACAGGTCGGATTGTATGGGGTGGTGCTACAAATTCATGACCGCCAAGCAAAAGTCCTCGCCCTCACGAAAACCTGGTTGTCCTCAGAGTTACACTACAGTGTGCAGCTTCCCAAAGATTTCACACTGTTCACACGTGAACCGATATTCTAACGTCGATCAGATGGTGCTGCTGCGTACATCAACTTTGATCTGGATGTGACGAATGCTGACTGGTTCGGCTCTTCCGATGGAAATGCCGAGGCGTTGATCTTGTGCACGGGCATGCTGTGTGGAAGGCTGCCGATAATGACGGTCGCATACAGGAGTTCGACATCCAGTTAGTACGACGTTCTGCAATACATCCGTTGACACAAGTCCAACAGATACCCGATACGAGAAGTCTTCAAATTGGTGGGGGGGGGGGGGAATGTTGGCAGTCCAATTTCAAAAGGCTTTCCCGTGTGCCATGGATGGATGTACATTTGAAGTGAACGAAGCATTCGACGTAGCACGGTGGCACCTAGAACAGGTAGTCTGTTGTTCTCTCCCGCTTCAGTCGTAACTCCAATTTTCGGATCCGTCCAAGAAAAACCAGCCCAGTAGATTTCGATATCACGACCATGCTTGCTCAGACACACTATATCCTTTATGTATCGCCTAGTAGAACGGCGATTACCGGTACTGTACTGTTTCCGACTTGACCAGGACAACACATGTAAGCGGTCGCCATCGCAGTATGTTATCTGTTACTAATTCTGTCCGTAGAAATACCGATATCAAATTCGCGTTACGAAAACCATCCCGTGAAAAGCGACCAGTTGCTCGAAATGTCGAATTCGTGATCAGATAGGACAAATCTAGAGGAGCCATGCTACGGTTTCCGATATTCCCTGAATCAACTGCATCGAAGAAATCAAGTCTTATAAACTTAGTCCATCGTGATTTGACTGTCTCCCATAGTACCTGCGAAGACGGACGAACCCATGTAGAATGTGATAAGCTGAGCACGGCGAGCTTTGGTCCCATTGGGTTTTCGTCTTCGCAATCTCCACGGCGAATATACGTCGAACCTGTCTGTCTGATGTAGTTGAAAATGCGTGCGCCTACCCCAGTTATATGCCCACAGAGTTGAACAGCACAAGTTTGTTTGAAATAACTTCCCAGTAGCGGGTGAGTAGCTACCAATCCACACATTCGCTGCCTGTCCTCAACTCTCACAAATTCGGTATGCTTCGCCATCTCGGCAGAAACTGGGGCAACAAACCACAAAATCGAGCCATTAACGAGCGAGTCACATGAATTCATTTGCGGACAAAACAGGCAAGCAATTTTGGGATTATTCCCAGATACATATAAAATCTATTGAGTGAAAACAATGTATCAAATTTTTGAACTACAATCATGTGAAAATCCGACCCAACCCAATTCCCCTAAATATTCACCCCTCTGCATTCAACCTCCCCTGTTTCTGGAGGTTAATTGGACCTTGACCTAGACGATTTTGTTTTGTCACGTCAATTGGATGGTTGTGCAAATAGCCAGTTTTCGGTCATTGTAGTTTACTTGCGTGGTGCGTGCACCTTCTTTTTGGGGCTCGGCTCATCCCCATTGTTTTGAACCCGTGCCTTACTCTCACTGGCAGCTCGGTTGTTTGTTTGCAAGGTGTAGACACATTGATGGTGAATGTTTGAATATGGACGTAGTCATTTTCAGTAGTTAGTTCCCTTACTGTCTCCTGCTTTTTCCTTCTCTCTTTCTATATAGGGTTTGCTGTTTCTTCATGGTTGTGTGGCAGTTAGGCATTGGTGCGAACCACTGATGTATTGCTGTCTGTGATGATGACTGCTCGGAAGAGCTCTTTTGGCCCGTTAAGCACCAAATTGTAACCCATTCCTCGGAAACGATCTGTCGATCGAAAATGCTGAGTACCCTGGCATTACGACCAAATCTTGTTTTGAGTATTTGGGATCATTGGTTTATCGTTACGCGTTGCTCAACGTCCTCGCGGAAGACCGACAATGATTCGACAAGATGAGTGGTACAGGGTCAATGAATTGTCACGAAACTATTACACGCCTTGACCAATTTTCAAGAATCACCCGATTATCAATAGCTGTCATAATGATCAGTCTGCATCAGCCCTTCTCACTGTTGTCTACATCACATCCTTACTACTAGATGAGGAAGAGTAACGTTTTATAAAATCAAATGTGACATCCGCTTTTGAGCTAGTCAGATCATGAAATATGAAACACAGCCTAATACGTTCAGAGTACGCAACGAGGTTGGACATTTGAGTGAGCAATTAGAACGTTGGAGTTCTCTGTGGATTGCGCGCAGTGTGACGAACGAGTATATAAGCACTGACCGAACGTGAGGCAGCAAATTATGACGGAGCAATCCCTAATACGTAGCGTCACAGAATCGTGGGACACAGCGGAAAACAATGATACGTTGCTCATTCACTCTTGATAATGTTTAATCAGATTGCAAACATTCTCTCAGAAGTCCACAAGTATGATTACTGAATAATCGAGGCTACAGAAAGAAGCGTGAATGAGTGAAGTAACTCTGATGCATGTGCTGTCCGCATAGAACATTTGAATGGCTTTATACCATGACCGAGCACACACAAACTAAGTGACCACCAACACAATGTGAACACTCACCAGAGCATAAACCTCGGGAGTCCGGTAGGAATATGGTGGACGATTTGTAAAGAGTACGGCAGTGTCGACTGACCATCGCGTATGTGGCGATCTCCGCCGAGTCAGTAGTGAACACAGTGCTACACAGTTTGCTCCTCGGCGAGAAATTCGCACAAATCAGATCACGTGCCAATTTGGTCGATACATCATTTCTCTGTTTCAAGAGCTGTGTCCCATTATTCAGCTCATGGGAATTCAGTTGCGGACACAACTGATGAGCAATTTTGCGATTATTCCCAGATTTATATAAAATCTCTTGAATAAAAACAACGTTTGACAATAATTTCACAAGACGATACTTCTAACCAGCCAGTGTCTGAGAAAAAAGCGAGAACTCACATTTACTCAGATAGTTGGTTTTCAAGTTGACCATCACTCACATTTGATCGTAGCCTTCGCATTCAGATAAACTTTGCAGCCGGCCTCTTTCGAACGGAAGCACTAGACTTGAGTTTCGCTCTCATTAGAGCTCATCAGTAGCGCACATCCTTGCATATCCTTGAGATCAGTGATTTCGACCTGTCTTGGAAGTCCTAATCGCGGGGTTATCGACTGGAGTTAACAGGACAGTTACCGTGTCTCCTCTCGAGACGATCGGGCAACCTGATCATTGCTCACAAGCGAGAGTGGTTGAGCGTTCAGATTAGATAATTCGGTCGTGCCTAATGTGAGGTGAATGGCGCAGTGGTCAACACGGACACCTCATGATTGGAATGGCCGGAGTTCAACTCGCGGCCGTGGTGAGGATATGCACTACTGACGAGCTCTAATGAGAGCAAAACTCGAGTCTAGTGCTTATTTTCGAATTGAGGCTGGCTGGGAAGTCTGTGGGAATGCGAGAGCTGCGATCAAATGTGAGCGATGGTCGAGTTGAAAATAAACAAAATCCTGGACTACTCATTAGTTGGTTTTGCCGAACACACCTGGGTCTGCTCACGAGAGAGAGGACAAACCAGGAAGAATAAACTTCGCTTCCTTGACAAATTTAACGGAGCCGCAAAATATGCCGGTGGTGTTCTAGTTTTTCTACATTTGTCAATCTCATTTCTTCCTTTCTTCCCTAAAATTGTTTGTTTGCAAAGTGTAGTCACCAGGATGCTGACTGGTTGAATATGGACGTTGCCACCTCTAGCAGTTATGTCCCCTCAACTCACCTTCAGTTTTTTCCTACCAAGCAAGGCTTTCTTCTTCTCTTCATGCTTGTGTGTTCGGGTCGAACTGAGTAGATTGCTTAGCAGCAGCTACCGTCTTGAGATTACCATCACCACTGATGACCATGAGCTTAGTCTTTCGCGTGTTGACCTTCAGTCTGAATTGCTCCAGAATGCTCCAGTAATCTCCTCGCAGATACACGGTAGATTC
>QNGE01004537.1:9785-26991 GCA_008508345.1 Paragonimus westermani
TGTCTATGATGATGATGCTCGTCTTAAGAGGAGACACAGTAACTGTCCTGTTAACTCCAATCGATAACCGTGCGATTAGGACTTCCGAGACGGGTCGAGATCACTGAACTCCTTAAACAAATGCTTTCATTCGATCTTCTTAAAAGCATAATGGGCATGATCCAGTCACCGAATTCCACTAGCTGGACAAGAAATCACGTGAAAGACTGGTGGTTCGCCTTCCTTGTGTAGCAACACCTATGGCACCGGACGAGCTTCCAAAATGTATGGCCACTGTAGGACCGTACGGATAGATATTTGTCACAATATCAAGCGTGATCCCAGAAGAAAATACTTAAGAACAAGACAGAGAGAACCGTCAGCAGTAGCTTGATCACGGAGAAAACAAAGTTTCGCAAAGCAACACAAAACTAAGGACCGTATTAAAGAAGCGCAACACTCGTAGATTATACTGTCTAGGAAGTAAGGCCAAAGATGTTACACAAACGAGCCCTATTTGCTGTCAAGCCCGAAGACAAAATATGGGTTTACAGCCGCTGTATTTGTCGGATTTTAGTGGGTATGGATCTAGGTCATCTAACGAAGTAAACAGATGCAAGCGAAATAATTGGAAAACAAACGCATCGGATATTCGAGTGGCCATAGATGAAATTTTCGATTTTTCTCGACAAGTGAGTGGAATTACTGGAAAAAATGAACTTAACCAACGGCCTTTCATCGTATCATTGACAGGACGAAAATTCAGCATTTGTTGTTACGTAATTCTTTCAAGCAAATCTATTTTGGTTTGGTTTACCTGGCGGGTGTCGTGTCCATGTTACTCCTTTGTGGGACGACGTGAAGGTAACCTAGAAACCATTCACAAGTATTTACTCACTTACGGCATTCGTCTACACTTCCAAACCTAAGGCAGACTTTAGCGGAATGTGATGCAATTTCGTGGTCTACGTCGAAAGATCCAGGGAGTTTTTCGGGTCAGAAATGTGCAGTACAGTAGTCATGTGAAACGAAAGGTCAATTCAACCCAGTAAGTCATCCATTTCTTATCGATCGAAGAATGGCGAGAGTGAAAAACTCGTCATCTTTCGTTGGCGATTTACAGTTCGTGAATACCACATGTCTATCAGAGATCATATACCGATTACTAAGGCATAATGTGTCGGTTGAATATCGGCGTTATAATGGTTGCATAAAAAAAGAATAATTTGCTCAACATTCAACGTTGTTCGCTTCGAGATTGATTCTTTGCAAGGAACAATACAGTCCGAGCATTCAAGGAGGACATAAAAAACAACTGTCGGGAAAGCGAGTAGGCAATCAAAGTCCAACACAGGCCGAACAAACAAATAGGTTCTACTATCAATCAGACGCTAAACAGCACGGTAAGTCAGCCAAGTATCGGTACCAAGACGGGAAAATCGGAGGGCTTGATCAAATCGGCTAGATGATAATCATTAGCTGTCGTTCAACCTGATTTAACGGGCAGGTTGGACCAAGATAAACAGATTAGTAAAATACAGGGATGAAGGAAACACATGAACGAAATGGAGCCATATGAAACAGGTTAAGGAGTGCGGAGGTAGGAGGGAGCTGATCGAGCTGTAAAGTACATAACGCTTGTTAGCTGCAAAAATCTTATCACAAGTTAAACAGATAAGGAACAAATACTCAAGATTTGGTGAAAAACTCCATCATAATAACCATGTGGAGATTCGAGTGTAAGAAATAACGTGATAGCACGAATATGCTCACACTGCAGTGACGACTGTTCCACCAACGCACTAGGGCTGGTAAATGGGCAAGTGAATAAAATGAGTTGATTGTCCCAATGGTTTCGGGTCGAACTGGTTTATCACAGATATGTTTACTCTCAATACTTCTTGGTCAGATCCCATGATAATGTCACGGCATATCAGTGCTTGTACGGTTCGATTTGTCTCTTAAGAATGGTTGCTCCTTTTAATAGACTCGACCATCTAACATTAATCCAACCGTGGAATTACTAGCAGTACGTTGATCAACTGAATCCCAAGAGCAGCAAGCGTTTTCGAATAGGGAATTAAAGCCGTTGAGAGTGTAGCAGCAAACCGAATAAAGAATCGCTATAGTAATTTGTGGAAGTAAACAAGTACTTTGATTATGCACAAGAGCGGAAGCACTAGAAGTTGTGTGTAAACTGATTCTGGCCGTATGGCTTCCCTGATGTCCAAATATGGTGCTCGGTCAGGTGAACCGGTGCGTGACGTGTAGGATTGGTTATCAGACAATTATACGAATAACCAAGGATAAACTGAAACGGTTATTATTATGTTTACGGTTTAACGGAATGACAACAGATTAATAAGACGGTTTGTCGCAACATAGTCAATATAACGTAAGTCAGTACGCGCTGAATGAGCAACAGAGATGTACGATTAGTTCCCATGGTCAATCCGAAGCAATCGTTTGATCGATAGACACACGCAACGCGCATGGAACAGATGATGACGCATCACATGGACGTACCAGTTAACCGGACGATGTAACACGACAGAGAAGTGCACATGCGTAAAATCGCAAGTTAATGTAGTGTTCAATCATGTTAGTATCTTCTACCCCCTTTTCGCTGTGTAATAGGATAGTTACTAACACAATCTCGACCTGAGAACGGACAGCCTCACCATTAAAAATGGGCGTCTACAGCAAAATGCTTGTTACGATTGTGTGGCTGAGACTCTTTGTTGCTCGGGCTGTGGAGTTCGTTGGCACTAGGTTGTTTATGAGCACATCGGTCAGCATGTAAACGTCCCGTCATCATGTTGAGTTGTCAGCTTAAGAAAGCATGGGTTCCGAAATGATCGACTCATACGAAGTTGCATTGACCATGTTAGCCAGCAGGGTGACAAAACAAACCAGTTAGCTCGAAGAGCAAACTAACAACTTAATGAGTATCTGCCGGAATAATCATCGGAGAATTTGACTTCCCGTCTGCACGACAAAATATACCTCGGGTGGGCTCTGATGAATGTCAAAGTTGAGTTTGTTTTGCAAGTGAGCAGGCAAAAATGTCAACCAGAATACACAAACTGCGAGTTCAATATGGGGCAAGCCACTTAATCGGTAGACAGATGACTGTCCAAAATCGGTCGTAATGAAATACTCATATTTTTGGTAGTTGAAAGACAACCAAAAAGTGGACCAGCAACAATGGACTGCTCGGCAATATCCTTCTGTGTATTGCGCATTCGAATGAAACAAGTCACGTCCACATATTCAAACAACCGTGCCGTTTTTGTACGTGGCTGGGGAAAATGAGTATCCGTAAGAAAGATAATTATGTATTGTTGTCAAGTCATACATCAATTGAGAAAAACCGCAGCAGGACAGCTGCGAGTTCATTGCAGTGGTCAGCACGTCAGTCGATTAGGGATCCTGTTGCGATGGGGCTACAGCAAGCATAATGTAAGCATCCGGCGGCCGTGTTGATAAACCTTTGGTACAGAGAGTAGAGATTAGATGGCAAGTCCCCAAATCACAGTGCTGACACTTACGTATGGGTTGTGGACTCGATTCTACGACGGGAGCGGGTCAGTTGAGACCAAGTCAAGTCGGAGCAACCGGCTATCACTATGGTGGCAGCCAGTGATATCAACCATTTGCACGTTTCGACGTTATATTGGGAAGTTGTTGGTACTGACAGTGATGTTGGCATTGAATAAATCGGAATTAGATGTCGTGTCCTAACACACAGTAGCATGTACTCCACCTCGTAAGAGTCAAGTTCGTTTTCTAAGGCTCTAAGGTCACTCGTGTTATTCCGACTATCAAGATATCCCTCGCTTCCTACTGGTGGTTTTCTACTTCAACGCTTCGCTGCCTTGTTGTTGGATACCACGTTGCTACTTGGCTCTGTAAGCACCTTGCGTCGATCGAACACGTGAGCTACCGAGTTCGCTTGCTGTCTACCGTTGAGATTAAAACCACAGATTGTGAACCAAGTATGCGTGACCAGTGAATATAATTATCTGCGTAGTCATCATCATCATCAAAGAACACAATACACACGAGAATACTCACCATCATGCCACGAGGATTTATCATCAGAGAGGTTATTTCGCATATGGTGAAGAGAGGAGCATCCGGGATGCAGTCAGCGTCGAACTATAGTCACTCACAGACACCGATGACACGGTTATCGAAGAGGATTCAAATTCACTCCGGTTGTAACGAGGAGAAAAGGCAGTCTACCCTAGTAATGTAAAACCAGACCACAGACTGCTCAGAATAATCGCCTGCCGGATCTAGTGGAGAAGGCATTCCTTGGAATATATCGGACTTTAGATGCGAAAATTCAGTCATTTCTGTAGTGACATCATGTGTGTTGCCACCTCCCGGGTGTACACAACAGGCGAACATCGGCCACATTCATTAAATGAAAGGTGGATGCAGAAGTTAAGGAAAACAACTCAAGGGCGAGTTAAAATTACCTAGTGTGCAACGAAGTTCACAGACCGGCGTAGGTGTCAACAACACTTATAGGAAACCAGTGGAAACTCGATCGGTCCGCCGACCTTAGGGGGCGCACTTGTGACAGTTAAAATTAGCAAAAAGGAAACGAACGGTCCCGTGGTAGCTACCACCAATTACGTAAGCGCAGACAAATGACCTTGACCACATACCCCACAACGAAAAGAGCACACAGAGAGGAGTTATTTTTTCATACATGAGCAGAAACAACAACCACGAATTCAACGAACAGACCAATACACGCACTACTTCTACAATTAGTAATTTCCGAATCATCCAGGATCTTGTGGCAGACGGAGTTTCAACACATGTCTTTCCAATGTTTTTGGGTGTGGGAAGTGTAGCCATCGTCTCACCCTTTCACACGGCCCATCACCCGTCAAGCCATTTAGTCTACATGGTGCTGACTGGCGCGTTCAGACGTTCACCGGCCCGAAAGCCACTTTCCACTCCCGGACGGAAACATGCACGCGGTCACAGACTAAGCGAATTGGAGTGCTGCAAATGAAGGCGATTCAGTGCGATCGATGCGTAGCCACACATGTATGACGTACATGAAGCGGGACCGACACGGAAAGCAAGCTGTCACAGTTAAGAGTTCCACTACAGAAGCATGGTGAAAATGGGTCGCAAATCAGTCACGCTGAAACACTTACGCACTGAGGATGTCACCTCGCCTGGTGATGAAACGTTTGCAACCTAAATGCCAAGCTCGCCGAACATATCAATACCAAAACCATCAACCCGAGCTACAAACAACACCACCACTGTTCCCAACCATCATTTGATTGTCTATACGTTAAGGTCACCAATAAGGATCGCACTGTCTTGAAGTCAAATTCTTTCAAAGATTAGGATGGATTGAGCACAGTGTGGAAACAAGTCTGAATGTACAACTAACGAGAATAATGACAAGTGACTCAGCCAACACAAATTTGCGTTTATGTGTTCAAACTAGTCATATCATTCGAAATCTACGTGGGGCAGTTACCACCAATCAAAATTAAGAGACGGATGTACAAATCTTGATGGGTTGGACATGTGATATGCAGTGTACACACAAAATCAGAAAGGTCATTCAATATACTCACAACTAACTGACCAGAAATGCAAGCTAAAGTTTACATAATCTTCGAGGTATAATTTGGCAGGAAGCAGTACAAAATCAGCGCATGTGAACAGATCGACCGGTTGGGTCAGCAAAATTCGTAAAGTTTATTGTGGGACCGGAGATATTCGATTAACCAATTGGGCACGCACAAAATAATTGCAGCGGTTCAGAGATAAACGGTGGGGAAAGAAGAATGGGATTAATCAGAATAGATGTACGAATAGAAGTACGTCTGGTGAAAAACGACTGAGTGAGAACAATGCCATCCACGACTAATCGGTCAGTTTCACAATTTCCCAGATTCTGGCTCAACAGAATGTGTAGTTGCTGTATCGGTTGGCTCACGTAGTTGGCGTATAAAATGCGCAATGTGTTGGTAAACAGGATCTGTGGGATCACGAGGTTTGCTAATGCAAGTGTGGTCGGAATCAATATGAACTACCTCACCCATCTCGCGATCTGTACAAGAGAAAAAAACAGACCCGATTAGCGAAATTGAATGTACCAACACAAAAGCACTGAGTACATTTGTTACACACGCTTGGTTCACTTGTAGTTAGAGGGGGAATAACTTCAGACTCACAGAAACAAAGAACACAAACAATGTCGACCAGTGATATGCGGTAGGGCATTCTGATTGAAATAGATTGAACACCTCTCACAACCGATTGCAGCTTTCGCGTTCCAATCAAAATACCACTCAGCAAACTCACTGATTTATGTGATTTCAATCTGAATATTCCAGCCTGACAAAACCTAATCGTGGGGTGAGTTAGCAGGACAGTTACTGCGTCACGCAATATGAACAGTAACGACTAGTGAACGTGGCTGAGCGTATGCATTTGTTAATTCGGTCGTGTCTAATGTGTGGTTAATGGCGCAGTGGTTAACATGATAGTCTCTAGAAATCGTGGGCGGAAATCAAACCTCAATCATGGTAAGGATACTCATAGGTTCTAACAAAAGTCAAACTGAAGTATAGCACTTTTCGAAAGCGGCCGGATGAGAAGCCTACGGAAATGCCAAAGATGCAATCAGTTGTGAATACTGTTCAACTTACAAAAGTCGCTGTTACATGCCGGTATAATGACTGCCATGAAGCGGACGCCGAGAAAGAGGCTATCGAGGCCATCTACATCTTTGCCAAGAAGCCGCTTCACAATGATGTCAAGTGAGGTAATGTGTTACGGTCCGGTGCTTCCCCTTCAATCTTTTACCTGATCCCCAAGCGACAGGAATCCAAAGCGCTCCGAATACTCGCGCAGGTGAGATGAGCAACTGTAACCCTTGAAAATAGCGAGCAACAGCCGAATGGACGCAATACTTGTCAATAGTGTTACGTGGTGTGTAAGTCTTTCGTCGTCAACAATGAACATCGTCCCGTTAGTTCCATCGCCAACCGTTTACTGGGAAAGATTGACTAACCCTCAGCTGAAACTTAGAGTAGGCCAGACAAGAAGTGTACAAGGCAAATAGATCAGCGTGATACCTTATTTACATTCCTCAGAGAAATATAAATCTCATAGAATCGTGAGGTAAACAGTGAGAAATTTGAGCCAGGCGAAGTAGGCCGTCGGTGTGCCGGTCATGCTCTGCATACAGTCAGTGAGTTAGAATGAAATTATGGCAATTTGCACTCAGACCACTAAAGACAGAGTGTTGCGCCCAACAACCGAACTCGGCGGTTCTGTTCGACCAACAACCGTCGCCTCGGATGCTTATGAGGCCAAACAATAATGACATAATCACTTCTATCAGATAACACTGTCGCCCCCCAAAAAAAACAAGAATGATTCGAAAGGAACTGGTGGGATCGATAGTGAAATCGAGAGGGACCATCTGGCCACCTACCCAGCGGCCGACTAATTCAGTTGAACAAGAGAAAATCAATGACAAAAAATCCTAAAACTGGTCAGTCACATGGAATTATTACGACACCTCACCTTCTTCATCTTCAGGCACGAGCAAAACGGACCAGAAGCGACCAAGTTGTGTTTGCTGTGTCTCAACCATGCTCAGTACTTTGATATGAGATCGCGTGGCCATCCTTTTGAACCATGAATGCAAATCTAACAGGAACGCAGAATCTGCGGATGGAACAGCAGGAGAAAAATTGAAGTAATTCACAGTGCAGAGACAAAGACAATGGTTTACGGGTATCACAATTGATAACAATATTAATAGTGTATCGGTATACCAACGTCATCGAGAAGAAAAGGGTACCATGTAATCAGACTAATGCCTAACCGTTATGCATCTATGACAAGAAGAAAAATTCCCAACCGAGAGGTGGCGGAGAAAGATAGGACCTGAATACAAAAAAAAAACGCGTGGTCACGCTTAGGCATTGGAAATCAAGGTGCCTACGTCTTACAAATAAACAGTCGTACCGTGAGTGAGGATAGAACATCACAAGCAGAGCTTTCAATCTCCTCCCCACGCGTCATACAATGCACTTACTTCACAGACAACTCAATCAAACAACGATAACATTCACGCTATTGAACCCGATCAGCCACCAACTATTTCTATTAACGTCTACAGCTACCAGATCTGTGAAACATGAGAACCACAGTCCGGTACACAGACCCGACCAACGGTGATTAACATTCTGATAGTTGACGTTCAGTTAATACTAACTCACCTTGTACATTACGCCAGTTGGCTACAACAAAAAGTATTCCGTGTGGCATACGGCTAACAGGAACCCACAGTAAATAGCCCAGCCATTTAAATCTAGATTACGCGAAAAAAACGTTTAACACTCACCATTGCTATTTACCGTTGGTCCTACTTAATACGAGCAATCAAAAGAGGACGTCGATTGTCAAATACTAGTTGACAACCCATGTCTTGTACTCTGAACAGGCAGAGTTCGCAGACGCAAAGTAACACGGTTCTTACAATCACCCTATAACCGCGACCCTAAGCATCACAGAGATGACATTCTATCGCCAGGCGGTTCCTAGATTAACGAATGCCATCAAAAATCAGAAGGCGCGAGGTTCTAATTCATTTCTAATACCTCTGCTGCCAGCAATGGAATTTCATAAGTAAACAAATCGGACAACCTCCCCAACTTTATTATACAACACCAAGTCTACTTAATCATAACACAAACACTTCATTTTGACGCTGTTAAGAGCATCCCGAGGTAGTTGACGGAACGTGAGATAATGTCTTACACTAGCTGTGTCACTTGAAAATTCTCAGTCTAGTGAAGACCAATCAGCCTTTCGTTAAGTAGAAAGTCCACGTCAAAATTGTGCGATCACAGCAGTCCGCTCTGCATTATTTCACCTGTGATAAAAATGGCCACCCTTGGTGCTGAAGCCGTTAGACAGTTCACCATAGAACGTACTCTCGCCTGAAGTATGAGAATAAAGCACCGACAGTATGACCACACGACTGATCTGAACGCAACATCACAGTCAAGAAGGAACTATGGTTATTCGCTAGCGGTACTTATGAAGCTGTTCCGGAACCTCACGAAGGGTGAAAATATACTCAGCATATCTCGGTTGACGATGAAACCTTGCCTGCTCCTCCCCAATGTCTGCTTAGCCGGTTGCAATCGGACAGCGAGGTATGATGGATACTAGAACCCCAGTTATGAGTCAGCCGCCACAACGGAACTGGAACTTGACGCGGTGTGACGACCTGCGCATCTCGATGACCTATTGGGCTAAACTGAACGGCGTGATGACCACACCGACAAAGTCACTCATATAAGACTAGTTGAGAGGTTAAGGTATGACAAACTGCAGTCTTCTGGACATCCAGGTTGAGGGCTGGAAGAAGGTTGGCATTTTTTTCCAGAAAAAGGAGGAACTTTGGTAAACTACCACCCATTCGTTGCCTTGCAGTACATGTTTTTGAGCCAAGCAATTTGGCTGAGAACCCCAGTCGCTCCCCTGTCTAGGTCTGGGCGTTCTGGCCGTATCTCAGCCCATCTGCGACCAAGAAGACTCATAATATCAACAATACCACACTGTATCGGCCGTCTGGCAGTACAAATCTGGTGGCCCTACCTGCAGCATATGGCAGAGTGGATAGATGTAAATACGCTACTGCTGACCCCTAACACAATGTCCTACCAAAGTTAGCTCTTAGACTCCTCCCAATCCCCATCCCTTGTGATCACACTGCACGTCCCACAACAGATATAGCTAATCATAGCACCATTATGTCGGTAAGTCTCTTCTTTTACCACTCCGTTTCACGCCTGTGCCGTCCCTTGCTTAAACATAGAATACAAATTGTTATAGGTACCTCAACGTTCGCAGTCTAAAACAGACCGCTCTGGCACGAGCGTTAGACTCGTTGAATGTCGATGTTTGGTGTATTCCTGAGACTAAAATCCAAGACAGAGGTCAACGTATGGAACCAGCAGCACCCACACTGTCTACCCCATAATGGTTATGCAGACCGGATGACTCCATGGCCACCGTACCGATAAGGTTGGAGTAGGTATGGTCGGTCCTCAGCTAGACGGCCGCAGCCGTAATGGCAGATAGAATTTCCGTTAACAGCAGACTGTGCCGTCTACTTATCAGGTTCAATTGAGATCAGCTCTAGAAGTAGAACTTTCGGAAATTTCTTCACTGTGTCTGCTTACGCTACAGCTGACTGTAGTGACGTTTGCGTCAAGGACGCGTTTTATTAGGATATGGCCACTCTACTTCGGTCGGCACATGGGTTTCGTACAGTCGTTCTGGGCCGAGAAACGAACACTCACGTAGGCTGCTCCGGTGAGGTCAAGTCTTGTTTAAGCGCATGGTTTTGGGTAGGATCACAACGATCGGATAATGGAGGGCGACTGTTTCAACTATGCGTTGAGCATAAACTATATTTAGCCAGCAGTAGGTTTAGAAATCGTGGGCATCAATGTTACACTTGGCGCCCCCTTTCTCCGAATCACACTTAGTCTCAGATAATCCATAGAGTTGTCGGTTAGAAGTGATTCGGTTCCATTCAGGATTGCCGTTCCTATTGGAGCACGTACTTGGAATCAGATTATGCGTTGATACCTTGCCGACTCCACTGACAACAACAGCTGCCAAACCAGTGTAAAAAAACATACTTCGCGGTCCACAGCCCGAAGATCCCATTATCTGTTTGACAGAAGCCTCACAAGCCATTCATGAATCAGATGCTGTAGCGACACGGTGGTTCACGGGTTACAGGAACAGTGCATTTCAGAGAAATCCCTGGAATTATTGGATGTCAAACAGAACATTCCTCCTGACAGTTCATATAACCAGTTTAAGTGAGGTATCCGCAAAAAGGTGAAGCGTAGCCTGATCGTCGATCGTGAAGCTTAATTAGTGGAGAAAGGTGAGGAAATGGAGAATGATTGTGCTTCAGAGAAAATCAGGGGAATCTTTAGGTCTATCCGTGTTACTGGCCCAAGGCGACCGTCTGTCAGTGAAGCCATTAGCAAGACAGATGGCACACCCATCTATAATAAGTCCAGAAGGTTAAAGCGGTGGGTAGAACACTTTGAGGGTCAATTTAGCTGGCCTCCTGCTTCCACCGTTTTGCCGCCACAAACTTGTAATGCAGCACCCTGGTCGGTAGATTTGGGACCATCCATTAAGACTGAAGCCCGCAATCGCATTTCAGTTCTCAAACGTAACAGGGTTGCTGATCCAGATGACCTCGTGTCGGCACTTTTCAGAGAAGGCGTTAGTAGAGGTTTTGATTCAGTTGTTTCAACTTGCGTAGACAACGGAGATCATCTCTCCGTGTTAGGGTCAAGAAAAATGGTTGGGACTCTTGTGAAGACCATAGTAGAATCAGCTTGATACCACTCATTGCTACAGCTCTAGCATCTAACATACTTCGTCGACTCGCTGCAGTTCGGGAGGCAAACATTAGGGAAGAAAAGGCAGAGTTTTATCTTGAACAAGGATTTATTGATTAACTCTTTACCTTACGCCAAATTCTGAAACAGCGTCATGTATATCGCAGGTCAACAGTGATCGTATTTCTCGACTATAAAGTAAGGGTGCCTTCGATTAGCTGGGTTGATCTACACTTCCAGAGTCGCTTAAACGCAGGAGCGTGCCGACCAACTATGTGGACACACTATCAGTACGCTATTCCCATAATTCAACTCTGGTTAGGGTTTAAGGCGAAATGTCTAACAACTTCAGTACCAAGAGTGACGTACGTCAAGGCTGTCCACCTTGGCCGCTCAGTTTGGAAGTCGTGAACCGTTTTCAGGGTATTTGAACACCGATATCTGCGTTCCATTTCTCGTATCGGTGACAACAACGAGTAGGCAACGAGGAGGTTAGGAAGTGGGTGTATGGTAGATTGTCAAACGGATTCTTCAATACTTAGATTGTTGGGTCACGCATTACGAATGCCAACTAACTGTCTGCCACATAGAGCACTCTTGGCCAACGCTGCGACAGACTGGCGTCAGACGCGAGGTGGACAGATGATGACCTGGCGTAGATAAATGAAGTAATTCACCAAGAGGCTGGCCACTGTAGGTCAGGTTCCTCTCCCAGGCTACGGACCTCGCGAATCACAGAGTCGGTGGTTGGATACGTTAGGTGAGATGGCAGTTAGTCGAGCCTAGTAGCGTGAATGTTGTCGTTGTTTGGTTGAGTTGTCTGTGAAGTGAGTGCATTCAGTGACGTGGGGCAGGGAGAGCCGTAAGAAAATTGTCTTGCTGAGGACGCCTTACTTTTACGTGTAGCTCAGTTGTGTGTTCACAATGTGTAGACACTATGATGTTGAATGTTTGAACACAGACGTACAGGATTTTTTTCTCTTCATGGTTGTGTGGCAGTTAAGCATTGATGAGAACCACTGATGTGTTGTTGTCCACGACGATGATGAGTTACAACTGGGATCAAGCCCTGTGGTTTTCATAAGAGCCTATGACTCCACTCGTGAGTGTAGGAAGAATTATCGAGGGGAATCTTTAGGTCTATCCGTGTTACTGGCCCAAGGCGACCGTCTGTCAGTGAAGCCATTAGCAAGACAGATGGCACACCCATCTATAATAAGTCCAGAAGGTTAAAGCGGTGGGTAGAACACTTTGAGGGTCAATTTAGCTGGCCTCCTGCTTCCACCGTTTTGCCGCCACAAACTTGTAATGCAGCACCCTGGTCGGTAGATTTGGGACCATCCATTAAGACTGAAGCCCGCAATCGCATTTCAGTTCTCAAACGTAACAGGGTTGCTGATCCAGATGACCTCGTGTCGGCACTTTTCAGAGAAGGCGTTAGTAGAGGTTTTGATTCAGTTGTTTCAACTTGCGTAGACAACGGAGATCATCTCTCCGTGTTAGGGTCAAGAAAAATGGTTGGGACTCTTGTGAAGACCATAGTAGAATCAGCTTGATACCACTCATTGCTACAGCTCTAGCATCTAACATACTTCGTCGACTCGCTGCAGTTCGGGAGGCAAACATTAGGGAAGAAAAGGCAGAGTTTTATCTTGAACAAGGATTTATTGATTAACTCTTTACCTTACGCCAAATTCTGAAACAGCGTCATGTATATCGCAGGTCAACAGTGATCGTATTTCTCGACTATAAAGTAAGGGTGCCTTCGATTAGCTGGGTTGATCTACACTTCCAGAGTCGCTTAAACGCAGGAGCGTGCCGACCAACTATGTGGACACACTATCAGTACGCTATTCCCATAATTCAACTCTGGTTAGGGTTTAAGGCGAAATGTCTAACAACTTCAGTACCAAGAGTGACGTACGTCAAGGCTGTCCACCTTGGCCGCTCAGTTTGGAAGTCGTGAACCGTTTTCAGGGTATTTGAACACCGATATCTGCGTTCCATTTCTCGTATCGGTGACAACAACGAGTAGGCAACGAGGAGGTTAGGAAGTGGGTGTATGGTAGATTGTCAAACGGATTCTTCAATACTTAGATTGTTGGGTCACGCATTACGAATGCCAACTAACTGTCTGCCACATAGAGCACTCTTGGCCAACGCTGCGACAGACTGGCGTCAGACGCGAGGTGGACAGATGATGACCTGGCGTAGATAAATGAAGTAATTCACCAAGAGGCTGGCCACTGTAGGTCAGGTTCCTCTCCCAGGCTACGGACCTCGCGAATCACAGAGTCGGTGGTTGGATACGTTAGGTGAGATGGCAGTTAGTCGAGCCTAGTAGCGTGAATGTTGTCGTTGTTTGGTTGAGTTGTCTGTGAAGTGAGTGCATTCAGTGACGTGGGGCAGGGAGAGCCGTAAGAAAATTGTCTTGCTGAGGACGCCTTACTTTTACGTGTAGCTCAGTTGTGTGTTCACAATGTGTAGACACTATGATGTTGAATGTTTGAACACAGACGTACAGGATTTTTTTCTCTTCATGGTTGTGTGGCAGTTAAGCATTGATGAGAACCACTGATGTGTTGTTGTCCACGACGATGATGAGTTACAACTGGGATCAAGCCCTGTGGTTTTCATAAGAGCCTATGACTCCACTCGTGAGTGTAGGAAGAATTGTCGAGTGACCCAGCACAGAAGGACGCTCTCCGTTGTCCACAACTGAGCCGAGACCTCTACGAATGATCCATCATCATTTCTAAACAAGCTAGCACGAAGTCTTCAAGAGCACCGGGCTGCAACAGAACCATAAAGAAAACCAGCACCACGGGGATGACCTAATAAGAATTAAGGCAAAGAACCACATGATCAAACGTGATTAAACCTGACTAAGCTATCTGTAAAACATCCACACTCACACAAACCAGCTGCATATGAGAATAAGATGAAACGCATGCTGTGTGATGCCGGAATATTCCATTCAGCAATGAGTATAACTCAGCCCACAAGGCTACCGGTATGGAGCTGCGGGAGCAATCGCGAGGGGATCACGAGGCCGGATGGATACAAGGCGTTACCGAGGTGGAACAAGTCGCCGCTAGCGGGATCCTCGAAAGCTTGTCCATCTCATCCGAGCGGCTGATAGTAGGATGACAGGTGTGAGCGGCGCAACCTACGAAGGCAATGATGAGCCTATCCATAATCTGCAACGATGCATGGGACGGTGGGCGTAGCTTTTCCAACAACAGTTCCATTGACCAGTTGCGCCACTGGGTACACCTTCCGTCTCTGCCTGTGCTCACTGGTTGGAAACAAGTCTCTTTCGATATCAAGTTTCTGCAAGGTATAAGCACCTTGATGTTGAATCTGGACGTAGTTATTTTCAGTAGTTAGGTCCCTTCCCGTCCCCTTCTTTTTCATTCTCTCTTTCTATATAGGGTTTGCTTTTTCTTCATGGTTGTGTAGCAGTTGAGCATTAGTGTTAACCACTGATGTATTGCTGTCTATGATGATGATGATAAAGTCACATGGCACCCGGCCCAGATGAACTTTCTCCCGCTCTTTTTGCAGATGGAGGTCTAGCCTTAGTTAAAAAGCTGACGGCTTTGCTCAAGAGACTCTAGATAAGTGAAGCTGTTCCAAAGGTCTGGGAACTGATCTCTTGATGTTTCGTGCCCAACGGGGCTATCTCTTCAACATCAAAGACAACGAACTACATTTTACTCTCTGCTTCACTGTATGAACGTAATTATCAGAGGTGGAAAGGAACGACTAGCTCCGATTTTCATTGCGGAAGTCTCCTCGAGCCAACATTTATTCTATTCTTCCTTCTATCACAACCAGTGGTTCACAATTATGCTTAACTACCACACAACTAGGAAGAGAAAGCAAACCCTGCATGACAAGAGAAGAGAAAAAAGACTTGACTACTGGAAGAAATACAGCTACGTCTATACTCAAACATTCAGCATCAAGAAGCCTATACCTTGTAAACAAACAAACAAGCTGTGGGAGAATGCAACGAACAATTTGACCGTTTGTACAAACTGTCAATGAGCTGGTCTAATTGTGTGAAAAAGATACTAATGTGGCTTACTTCGTTCCAGCTGAATCGCTTCTGGTGTGAGCGTCCAACGAAATGGTCGACGATAAAGGCCCAACAATGACCGATTTCCCCGATGTGGCGCGCTCATGAATACAATCCCCTGAGTGAACTGAATGAGATTTGAATGTGCCTCGGGTTCGTCTTCCACGTTGTGTGTGCGAGTGTAAATTAGACCACCTTCAGATTCAACTGACCTAACAGGACAACGATTACGTTTTTCTGTGGGACTGGAAGGCACGGAATCGGTGCAACGTTCTCCGTCACCTACAAGCCAATTCATAAGTTCTTCCGGCAATAACGAAGGTGCGGATGAACATGAATATGTCTCATCCGTTAAATCACATGACCACTCGACTCTGGACGATTCGGCAGTTGGAGTAACCTGTTTACTCGTCGAAGTTTGATTTGAAAGAACAGACGTGGAAACAGAGTGATGATCGAAGGTGAAATTACGGTCATCGGTGATATTTTTCGAGCTGTTTGGTTTGGAGCTATTCATACGCAGCTGGCTAGAAACTCGGAGAAGTTCTTTGACAAGAATACCTGAAAAATATGCACACGCAGCAAAGCTGCTGTTTACCCGATTTGGAATAATAGTACATGATATGAGTGAAACAAAGAAATATCGGACGCACCTCCAGCCGAATGAGTGATCCAGATGATTGGGCGTTGACCTACTCCGGCCGCCTCCAGTTGAGGTAATATGTTCTTAGCACGCGTGTCCATAGCTCGTCTGGTCAGAAACAGTAAATGGAAGTAAACAGAGTTGAACAAGCTGATCAGGCAACCTAAACATTAGTCATAAGCGAACGTGGCTGACCACATAGATGTGATGATTATGTAGCGTGGAATCTAAAATTCGCTCACACCTGGAAATGAATATGTAGCCTTGTCGTCTTTATCTTGAGGAAGAGGCAAAGAAAAGAGAAATGAAGCAGGCTGAATAATCCATTCCAACGGATCCCTGTGAGTACGTACTTAACTGTTCCTCAGTAGAGTTGAATTCGTTGTAACTAGAAGCGTTAGTCCTGGGTTTGATTGTCAAATACCATTGCGTAAGCCTAGTCTTATATACGCTGAAGCTCAGTTTGAGAACCTTACTGATCAATTATGTGATCCTCGGTCGACTAGCGTTGACAACCTAGATGTGTCAAAAACTACTCACCGATATAACCTATGGGTTTATCATGACTCCGATCAACGGCCGATGTTCTATCACCGAATAACACCAACAATCGTTAAGAGGGCTTAAGTAAAAAACGTTGTAATATTTATGTCGGATAAGGGCTCTAGGGTAGTCACTTTAGACAGAAGTGCGCATGTGCAGGTGTCAATATTGGTTGGCCATGCGAATTTTTAAAGAACAGACAAGATCATCATCATCATAGACAGCAACACATCAGTGGTTCACACTAATGCTCAACTGCCACACAACCATGAAGAAAAAACAAACCCTATATAGGAAGAGAGAAAGAAAAAAGGAGGGACGAGAAGGGACCTGACTACTGAAAATAACTACGTCCAGATTCAAACATTCAACATCAACGTGCCTACACCCTGCAAACAAACAACCGAGCTGCAAGTGAGAGTAAGGCATCATCAGCGAGACAGCTTCCTTACAACTTTCACTGCATCGCGTCATTAAATGCACTCACTTCACAGACAACTCGGCCAAACAACG
>QNGE01004537.1:29185-59536 GCA_008508345.1 Paragonimus westermani
GAATCCAATCTATCAATGCGGCTGCGGCCGTCGTGCTGAGGACTATACCTACTCCCGCTTGACCGGTAACCGCCTGGTATGAGTAACTCTGTCCAGTTTAGCCCAAAAGGTCATCGAGATGCGCAAGCCGTCACACCACGTCAAGATCCAGTTTCACCGTGACGGAACAGACAAGATGGATAGGGTCACAGAAACAGGGGACCGCACAGGACGCCTACAGCTGCTCATACGGTTGCGGATTACCGGTAAATTAACGTAAAATCTCTTAAACTATGTGGATCGTCAACACCCCAGCTCTACGGCTTGTCAATGACGCGTAAGTCTGCGATGTCGTTTATTCCAATTTTGTCAATGACAAACTCTCCATACCGTAAGTCAGCACTACTTTAACATCATTAAAGCAAAAACTTCGGACACATTCCATTAAAGATTCCTTCGAACTACGGACGTTCAGTTACTGTTCACAAATTTCCCTTAGCAGAGAAAGATAGACTATATTTGAGACTCTGTTGAAGTTATTCAGATTACATCGCCACTCCCGACCGGTATACTGAAGGAATGTCTGTTGCTCTTCACTGAGAATGTCAAATCTCATTCACCTGAACAGCCTTACCGTCAAATGGATGAGAGTAGCTATGGGAATTCCACTGGGTCCCATCTTAGCGGATATTGTCATTCTAAAACGCCAACGACTCATTGATGATCAGCCGATCTAAACAGGTGATAGATAACCTGATGCAGTGTCTCATCTGAAGATTGCGTGTGAATTTGAGACCAACAACTGCCTGCCATTACTAGGCATACTCAAAAGTTGTCGAGAAGATAGCCTTACTAAAAGACTTGGCTAAAAGAAATCCACGTATTGAAGCTAATATTTAGACTTCAGTAGCTTCACACCGATCCAACATAAGCGAACACTAGTAAATAATCTGTTCACACGAGCAAGACGATAGCCTTGCGGAGTAACCACACTTGATCACTTTTGTCCTACAATCAAATGGTTACCTCCAAAATGTTCATAAAAAGCCATAGTAAACAAAAAGCATCATGCGAAGGGGTGATCACTGAAGAAGAAAGTTTACACAGAACTGCCCTTTAAGGAGAGAACCGGAAGATGCTTGATCTCAAGAGTGAAGGAAAGTTTGCCGAAATTGGTGCATAAGTCCGTTATCGAAGAACGGCAACTTTGTTGGAACAGGTAAACAAGCAGTTTCATCAACCGTTAAACACGTCCTGATCATTGGTCAGGCTATCGATCCAGGTTGTGTATTCAGAGTCCTATCACCTCATTCCAGCCCAAGACTCCTTTGTTTTGTCGAGAAGGTCATATCCAATCGCTTCGGAAATGACCGTTCTTGAAGTTGACACCCTCTTGGACTTAGGGACTCACCGTGACCTCTTTGATGTAAAAGAAACCGTTTCATTTTACCGTAAATCTGGTACTGTTATAACTAGATCTACGGCCTATGAGCTCGTAAGATGACTTCAAACACTCTCATTATGTCGCTCGGTCTGTAAACAGCATGAACACAAACTCGTTCGGATTTCCACGGTTTACAGCCAATACGAAAGCAAGGTAGAAAAATGGACCAGGCTTGCGAGGAACAGTAATGGGTGTAACCCGCGTTGTTTGTGGAGTGGAGTACTTCTCAATAAACCTATTGGGA
The DNA here is from genome assembly GCA_008508345.1 of Paragonimus westermani. NCBI lineage: Eukaryota > Metazoa > Platyhelminthes > Trematoda > Plagiorchiida > Troglotrematidae > Paragonimus > Paragonimus westermani. The sequence goes on from QNGE01004537.1 coordinate 30,853, forward strand.
TAATCATTTTCTTTAAGAGTCTCGTGTAGTAATATCAGTTCACTTTCTAGCTCATCCTCCGTCGCAATACGTCAAACTCCGTGAAACAAAGTCCTAACGAGGCCACGTTTTTGGGCAATAGGTGTGAAACTCTTAAAGTGCAGATATTGTCCTGTCCACGTGGACTTGCGGTAGACACCTCTGGAAAGTGACCCATCCTCGCGCCTTTTCAAAAGAACGTCAAGGAAAGATATCCTCTCATTTTGTTCGATTTCAAGAGTAAACGTTAGTTTGTTATGCAAACTGTTTAACAGCTCATGAAAGGCTGTTACTTGCCAGTGGCCGTCGAATACAGCAAAAATATCGTCCACGTATCGTTTATAAAACAACGTGTTCCGGATTTCAGTGGACATAGAATGTTCTAAGTGACCCATGAATATGTCAGCTAACACGGGTCCTAATGGACTACCCATTGCAACTCCATCTATTTGTCTGTAGTAGGTGCCGTTGAACATAAATTGGATATTGGATGTACACATTTTCAGCAGCTTCGAAAGCTCATCGTTGGGAATACCGAGTGCCAAGTTATTGTCAGTAGCGTAATTACAAACAATATTGATAACCTCGTCAAGTGGAACATTTGTGAATAGTGACTCAACATCAAAAGAAGTCATTAGATGGTGTTTGACATTGATGTTGGAGATCAGTTCCACGAATTCAAAAGTGTCTTTTAGGCTGTGCACAGCCAATTTGGATCTAACGGGTTCAATCAGACTGACCAGCCACTGGGCAAGCCGGTGGTATGGTGAGCCAGTCATGGATAATATTGGTCGTAAAGGCACTCCAGGTTTGTGTGTTTTAGGAAGACCATACATTCTTGGGGTCACACTGCCTTTGGGAGACAGCTTTTTAAGATTAGTTTGGTCGATCAATCCTTTGTGATGTAGATTTTTAAGCGCACGGTTGATCTGACGTTCAACACTCTGCACCGCATCTGTTTGATCTTTGTCGATAACGAACTTTGACGTATCTGACAGAATAGACTGCATCTTGTTGATATAGTCTGTACGATTCAACAGGACCACTCCAGACCCCTTATCCGGTGGCAAAATAATCAGCTCTGCATTTTTGCGAAGTTCTTTCAGCTGATTAATGTGTTCTTTACTTAGCAGGCATTGCTGGCTGATAGGTGTTCGTTGATATTGATGGGCGAGATCAACTAACCTAGATTTAAACCAAGCAGCAGCGTCAGTTGAAGTGGCCTCTAGCGACTTGAGCTGGTCATGTAGACATTCAAATTGTGTCTGCACGTTAACCGGATGGTTCTTTTGCGGTGGGATACTGAACTTCAGCCCGACTGATAGCGCTTCTTTTTGGGTTCTGTTTAGAACAATATTGGAAAAATTCTTCACATATTTGTCCAAATTCTTCGAGAAATTAGACAACGTTTGTTCAGTAGAGAGCGACAGAGTGTTCTTCTTAGTCTGTTTCATGGTCACGTAGGCAGCAGTCTGCTTACAATAATTGTAAAACTTGATGCGGCAAAATAAACTTAAATCGTCAACGGCTGGTAATAATAGAGAGTGGGCAACCTTGAGATTCATAATTTCAGAGCGTAGCGTTTGCAATTGAGTCTCAGCAATACCTTTCAGGCCCTCAGATGTTGGCTTCAATTTACATCGTCGCAGGGACTTGAAATATTCCCTCGGATACCGGTCACTCTCAATGCACTGTCTCAGGAACATGACTTTCGCTGTAGCCCTTGCAATCTTGCATTTCAAACCGACAATATTGTTGAGTTTCTTCAGAGAATGTTTGGGAAGCCGAGCCATTACAAAACACCATCTACAGACCGGCCACTCAGTGGACACTAGAGCGGCTTTCAGAGTGTTCTTTAGACTCAAGCTAAAGCAGGCTCTCAATATTGCGGAAGCTGTCGCAATACATCGACTGAATCCCTCTTTATGCGCTCAGAAACAGTTGGTGACTAACCTTTCACTATGTTGGTAAGAATGCAACTGGTACATTTTGTACAGTATTTCAGCTCTTGTTTGTTTTTCTATAGATTTTTTTTCTAACCATATCTGACCTTTACCACTCAATATGTATGTATCTTTTACCACCCCTTTATTGCATCCAAAATTATCAATCAGTTGCATTTTGCTGCTTCCGCTTTGGTCACCTGACTGACTGTTTCAAATATTTATAGATTGATTTCGCCTAGCTGGTTGTTAATTTCGCAAAAGTAACCGATGAGATGCGCAAGACATCTTACATGCTGCTATTGACTTTTTTCAAATTTATCGATGGGAACCATTGTTTCAAATGCGCATATATTCGTGTTAACTCTGAGCATTATTGAAAACAGTCGTTTTGTTTTTTTTTGTAAAGCAGACAAAACTTTTTTTCGGGGAATCGGAGACTTCCTCGACAGGTATATTTGCTGATAAGTCAACATGAAATGCGTAGATCTCAAAGTTCTCGTGCTCTAACTGCTTGGTTCAAACTTCTGAAGGGAAATAACCGTTTTAAACAATGAATAGTTGAACACCGAAATTTAGGGTTGAGGATTGGGCGTCAGTAAGTCAGAACAATGCGGTCCATTACAAACAACAAAGTTTTACGTTCGTGACTGGAACGAGTAAACGAAACGTTAACAATTCGCAATGAACATTTGAGAAAAAGTGGACAGGAGAAGTTGACGCTGGTTAGATGGTTTGGACTAGATATGAGAAGTGTAATGCATTCACTCGCAATTCGGTGAGTATTTTGTGTGCATTGGTTGAACAAATTCACCGTGAATGTAGAAACGTGTTCTTGTTACTATTGCTTACTGATCCACTAAATGACTTACACTGAATAGCGTTCATCCAGTTAGTCAGTAGTTCACTGCATTCAGCGCGACTATACTGAGGTTCGCATCAAAGATGAAAGCTACCGATCGACTGGAGTGTGCATTGGTGAATCATAAGTTCGTCACAGCAAGCTGAGCGGAGAAGTACACGTAAGGAGTCAACGGTGAACGAGACAATGACGACATACGCAGTCCCACATTACAAGACGATGGTGAGGTAAAGTCAAAGACTGCTACCTGGTCCACTGAAAGGAGTGAATCGGTCGTTTCGAGCCATATCGTCAGTGACTGAAGTGACACAGGCACATTGCAAGAACATCCATCAATAATGCTCGCTCGGAGTCACCAGATATGTCCAGACGATAATGCACCGACTGACCGACACAGATTTACACAACAATTTAAGCAACCTAACAATGAAAACAGCATTCATAAAGGCGATCCGTTCTGCCTGCGCTGTTCCTTTTTGTCCAACCGCATAGGGAACACGGGATACGATGTCTATAGTAAGGCCCTGTGAACACTTTAATGGCACCTGGAAGACCGATGCCGAGGAACGAGTGTGGGTACGTAAAAGGGCAGCAAACTTAGATTAAGTTAAGACCGGTTGGCCAGTACTAACTGACTTTGTTCATTTTTCCTTGCTCGTGAATGTGTGATCGGTGTAGTATGCGCCTGAAAACCACCACTTGTGTCCGATAATGAACGTTGTGTGATACAAACAAACCTTGTGATGTAATGAGCTAAGCATGTGAGCTTTTGTCACGCTGAGCTGACCAGTAGGGGGCAAGACCAGTGTATTGGAATGCAGATGAGTTAGGAAAAAATCTTCGAAACAGCCATCAGCGGCCTATCCTCGGAAAACAAACTCACTCGAGCCTATCCACAGGACAAATGGGATCCCAAACAAACGGATAGAGGGAAGAGTTGATGGCAAGTATTCGGGCTGAAGGGAATTCACGTGGAAGCCAATCCTGAAGTCAAGAGACAGGGAGAAGCCGGATAAATTTCAATGTGTGCACACCCCATTAAGCGTCATTAGACAACTAGTTGCGAAGCAAACGTGTGACATCTGAAAATATTTGACTGGCATAGCAGAATGTAACACATGTACGTGCATTGCACAACAAAAATCCTACAGCCACCCAGTTTTTGGCACTCGCCCTTATTATCAGACAATAACAAACGACCAATTCTTATAAAAAAAAGTAGTAAGTTGAATTTCGCTCGGAAAACAGTTTACAGAAAGTGGACTGCGTATAAAAATGGAGAAAGTATTCGCGAATTACGGTCTATGGGCACAAAGCAGCATATTTCAAAGTAATCATCACTCCAGCCACTAAATTGCAAGTCGTGTTGTGCAGACTAAGCGTGCTATCCACCGACTGAAAATCAAGCTGGGAGGAGGAGAGAACAGACGTTACTAGCACATCTGATTCCCTGGCGACGAGGCCACCTCCCATACATTCAAACAGAAAAACATAATTTTTATGAAGCGATTCACAGAAGGACGAATTCAAACAGTGTAAACGAGACCAACTTTTTGTCAACTACCACACAATCTAACAATCAACCAATCCTAGACGTTTTTTCTAAATGACCTACGATTTTGTCCATGTCCTGATATGGTCATACACAGTTGTTGAGGTTATTAAAAAAAATACCAGCCGACTTCACATGACACTGATTTGTTTGTAAAGCATACATTTGCTCGCATGCAACCCTGATGATGAGTGCTGTTGTTGGGGCAAGATAAAAATCAGCGAGCAAAACTTACACGAGGCCAGCATTTTGTACAGTCGGTAACACTTGCTTCCGCGTTTTCCAGAATAGCGTCATTCTGACGCCAGGTGAAAAACACGCTTCCACGCATGCCATGCACAAATATGACATCACAGTCGTAATCTGCGCTGCGGTTGTCAGACCTGAGAGTGAATGGCATAAGACCGTGAAGGTGACTGTGAAGTGCTAAATAAAATACTGAGAAGAGACAAAAATATACAAACAAACCAGTACAGCTTGGGAATAACACAACGTTACGAGCAAGTTGTAATACTCTACGTTTCAACCACCTCGGGTGGCCTTCCTCCTGAGGAAGGTAGGGTATTACAACTTGCTCGTAACGTTGTGTTATTCCCAATCTGTTTATCAACAACATGTTAAACATGACGCCCAAACTATTCAACTTCATTCGTACTACATTTGGTGCGGATATCTTACAACTGATTAAAAACCAGTACAGCCTCCTTAGTTTCAAACCATTTGTTAGATTTAGTTATAATCAGTTTGAACTAGGTATGCATGTCTTGTTCCACTTTTCCACAAACTTCAAGGAAAGGAAAATATGAGACAGAGCAACGGGTGTTGACAGGGAAAGGTGTGCCATATAAGTTTTATCGAAGTGGCTAGCGCTGACTAATAGGGAGGAGTCATAATAACCTGATAGCATCAGCACTTGTTCAGCACATATCAGCCAATTGGAGACAGAAGACAATATACACGCATGACAAGTATCAACTGAAGAAGTCGATTCAGGATTCGATAATAAGCTAAATCGAGCATGCTCGCGAGAGTGATCGCTCATCTTTCGGATGCAAAATAAAATGGAGAGCCCTCTAAATATTTGCCGACGGACTGTCGAGGTAAACAAGTAACTGGCCAGCGTGCTATAGGCTAACTAGTGAAGAAAACGATGGTGGAACACCAAAAGATTACATTCATTTTGTGCACGAGTGGGTTAGATATCTGTTCCAAATGGTAAAACTGAACATATACACAGTGTAGGCCTTCTCTTCACTCAACACTTAGACGTCCTTGTTTCACCAGATTACCCGCAGATCATTTTGTGCTTTATATAAGCGATCTGGGTCTTATTCTGGTGCAGAACATCTGCTGACGAGCCTGAATGAGCGCAGATAGTCGTGACCGAAAATCGCAAAGCATTTGATATTCCCAAAGTTTTGCGCCTATGGTTCTCAGCCACATGCTAGAACCATTTTAACCTTGGCCTCTTAAACACCATCTTTCAGTTTAAACAAGATGTGCGTTGAACCCAAGGTAGACTCAAAGTTGCGAATAAACGCTCCAGCTTCATTTTGCCATGTTCCCTCATTATCCACACAGTGCCTTACACACACGAGATAGCTTTGCACAGGCATCCGAAAAACAGCAATTAAGGTAGACCCTAGAACAGCCATGCTTTGGTTTGATTCCCCTGAGTGAAGTGAACTGAATGCGTCTGTGACGCGCAGATAATGAGGTGACAGCAAACGACATGCAGAATATGCACTGACAATGACAAACTAGCGAGTTTCCCGAGTGAAGACTGGAACTAATACTAGGCACTTTTTCAGATTTAGCATTCGGCTTGAATCAAAGACAACTGCACAGTAAGTGATTGAATCGCACACTCCATGTCAGCTCATTTTTATTTATGTCGGTCCTAAGTACCCTGGATTGATAAGCAATACACGAGAAATCACAAAGGGATGTGCAGATGAGTACTGTTTATTTAATCAAGAAGTAACTTGGGCAGCCGAGCAGGAAAACGTGAATTGATCACCAAACAACGTACACTCACCGCAGCGAATCCAAGCGATAAATGTCCGGATAGTAAACAGGACAGTGCCGCATCTCAGCCTTACAAGAGTCGCCATCCACATTTTCAGAAGATTCGGGTGCATGAACTTTAAGATTGTGACGCGCCTTCTGACCAAGCAATGTCAAATGCAAACTGGATGAACAAGACCATTGGGAAAGCAATGACTGGATGGCTGGAAGGAACAAAGTGGAAGGCGATAGAAAATAGGACAAGCCGATCGAAAAAAACGTCAAAAGTAAACGAGCCAGAAACTATTCCATATGATCAAGTCGACGGTACACTATTGGACAGGAGGGCTACGAACACACAGATAAGGCAAACACAATGGACATATTTGCACAGAGCAATAGCTGGAATCAATTGGAATTAGTCAGCCGGTAAGAACCCGACGTGGAAAGGTTATAGCCTTCGCTCTATACACTGTCTCTACCTTCACGTACTAGAACCCACTTTCTACCTAAGTAACCCACCTTGACTTCCACTCATCCTTTGATTAATCGACCTGCACATGAACACAACGTACCCGTCATATTTCGAGTACCACATGAAGCTGTACAAAAAACGAACACCGCAGTTAGAACGAAATCGCTAGAAGATAAAATTCCTGTACAGTGTTTCATCAGACGGCCACAGCATCATCATCAGCTAGGGGGCACAACAAATGTTGTTGCAGCAAATCCATGCGTAATAAAACAGTGAAGGCATGGGTCAATAAAACTCCTTCCAGTTGGTCAGATAAAAGCGCAAGCATGGACTGAATTCTCTCCACATCGTAATGTGAGAACGGCCACGTTTATTCTTTCATTTAAATTCCTGTGGTGAAACCGCGACCCATTACTCCGTCTTTCATATAACAATCGACAGCCAATTTTCCATCAGTATCTTCAACTTAGTGGGGTTGTACCGACGAAAAGAATAGGCGATGTTTAGCAAAGATCAAGGCGGAAGCGATGCTAACCAGGCACTATATACCGGCTGTCCGTTGGCTGAAGGTGTTGACGCAATTGGTCTTGATATCGTGATACCTAAACGGTTAATCTCACCCTGCCATGTACCCATGTGACGTCTATTCGTTCGTAGTTTTGTCACCATTCCCTAAATTAACGTAAAACTGATTGTTTTTAAGGAATCGACAGACAAGAACAGACGAGATGTTTACACCTCATAGTGAACGTCTCGCTGTATAGGTCGAACAACTGATAGGTGCCAAAAGATAAACAATAACGAAAACAACAAATCGAATCGTTTAGTTTGGATGAGCGGATAGTCGACCAACGTATGTTAATATGCACAGGAAAACCATGTCGTTTTCATGTTGGACTCAAGGCAACTAGCCAATGTTCACTGACCTTCAACAGGAAACGTGAAGGTAGAACTTCCACATACAACAGCACTCGAATAATGGGCTTAAGCTGTCCTACGGGACAAGTGATCGACAAATCGCGAAGGGGACCGTGAAGAACAGTCAAAAGTATCCTTAAGATTCACAATTCAGCATACTCCACTATACACACACCAAAAAACATGGAGAAGACGGCTGCAACGACGGTTAGTCTAGTACAACGTATGATCAAGCAACCATACACGCTGTACAACGTTAGCGTAGAACAGAGAATCAGAGTCAGCGCAAATCCAATGTAGTGGACCGCTGAAGCCGGTTAGGCAAAGCAATGAACCATCCTTCAGGTTAACGATCACTCTTCATCCCGACTTTTGTCTATTAAGTATCTAGATTCCACGTTCAACAATGCAAAGCGTGGTCTCTCCATTCTAAATCCGGAGGCTTTAGTGGACATCCGCCCTACAGAATTTAATCGTTCTCATTGTGTATACATGTGCGGTTCCAACATGTATAAACGGTTCATCAGTTACTGTTCCGAGTCGGTCGTCTGAAGATTCAGAACATTTTGATAGGACTCTAACCGTCAGCACAGTGTAGCTGGGTTGTTGGCTGCTATTTTGTTGATGTCATTGGTCATCAGCGTTAGGTAACTGGTAAACAACGCCCGAACACAAATTTGCTGAAACAACTCATCCCATTGATCCTGATCATTATACTTTTTCATATCATCAATCGGATTCGCTTACAAATGCATTCTGATAAGCATTCTGTTATTCCCAACTTATTTCGGACTTCGCACAAACCTAGCATGTCAACCCTGAGAAATGAGAGTGATTCGGAAGTTTTCGCCAGCCTTAAGTGCTGAAATTTAAGGTGATGTCAGAGCATTTGTGACTCGCGGTCGTCACATAAATCAACCGTAACTAGTCCCAAATACGTATGATAGAAAATCGACAGTTTTCGGAGCAGAAACAGTACTTCCACAAGGTGAAAGTTTAAAGAGAATTGCTCCTGAAAGCTTTATGCGACAATGCCGTATGCTTCGGATAGTAGAAAGTGTCCGTAAAGAGACTGGAAAACGAAGTTCCAGACCGTTTTGACTAGACTCTAACTTTTGGCCAGTACAATTCTAGAAAATGAAGTGGCGATTAGAAAGCTGTTGACAAAAGATGAGTAAAGAGGGTGGTCGGATGAATCATGAAGACGACTTCGTTGTGGTTAGGAACACAAATGAGGTGAGACATCCTTAGTCGGGCAGAATGATCCATAGGTTGATGAACTATTTGACCAGGAAATCCTCAGCGGCGAAGTCTATATCACGTCAGACAGCTACCAACATCAGCAAAGCCTATCATGCTGCAAGATCTTTTGTCAAATTCCTTTCAAAACGGGCTGTTACTTCATCTGACAGATAATGTATTTAATAATGCTGTCTCACTCTTGATCTATTCCGTTGACTGTTCGCGTGGTTCAGGTTGGAGTACAGAATAAATTCGCGAACATTGCCAAGATTGGCCTAACGTCTGAACAACGGAGAACATTAATTCATCAATCCTGGGCAATTTGATCGTTTGTGCTCAACACAAACGGGGAGAATGATTCGCATCATCTAACGGCACCCTACCGTCAAATATCGTTTCCGGTCGATAACCAAGACGGTTGCAATCGGAGTAGGCCACTTGGATCTGTGTTCTCAAACAGTTGAGATTTCCAGGACCAAACACGGTCGCCTAAACCGTGAGATATTTGGCCCTATGCCACTGACCCCAGCATTGATCACCTAAGGCTCGGTTGTTTACGTTCCCGACCCCATCGGTGTCATGTTAACCACTCGTCAAATCACCATGTCCTTTGCTTACTTCCTATCAGCAGCTAACCAGCCGTCAATTAGGTTTCCGTGATCGTACCAACCAAAGATGAGAATAGGTCAAAAACAGTCCCTCAGCTGGAACTGCGTTTTCATAAATTTCATAAACACTCATCTCAAACTAGCAAATGTAGTACGTCATAGCACTTTTAACACAATGGAGTAGCCGCTCAGTTAAAAAAAAGCAGCTAAGCTTCCGAAAAAAAATACTATGGGGCGAGAAAAGTTTGCAGCCAGATTTGCGATTGAAGACAGGAAAGTGAGGCAGTTGCACAAAATTGGACAAACGAACCTGGTATACGGATAAGGTTTTGGCTAGCCGGGTGCCGTGAGAGATTAGCAAGTGAATGAGCAAACAAAAGATGAAACGGATATTCCAGATGTGTGTGCGTAGCTGGATTGCTTTGTCCATCGGCCGTAGCTCTGTTCGAATAGGAGGCAGTGGGCCAATCCAGTGTTGGAGGTTGATTCAGGATGGTCCGGCACTGAGTTGCTCGATCGGGGTCCTCAATCCTTTCTGGTGAACGGGGGGCTTCAGTTTTGTTCGATGTGGCTTCTAGTATGTCATGGGCCAGCTGACCGAGTATTTGCAAACCCTGCTCACTGGTCAGGAAGAGAGCTGCAAACAGGTCGTTCTAAAACGAAACATATCTTCTTCGGTATTCAAAACTGACTGAAAACTAAGTGAAACATACTACGAAACAAAACCGATGACAACCAACAAGTGACCGCCGCTGTTTTCCATGTGTGCCCACTTAAGCGTGGGAATGTGGGCTGCTATCATGCGGGTCGGTTGGGCAGAAGTGCAGTGGATGACGCTGGTTTGTTAAGTCACGTTAAACATACAGTGTCTGTCGCTTCTAGATCACTTGTACAACTATTTAACCACAGACAACGATTGTAAAATGATTACAAGGAAAAACTGTCGTTGGTGAGACTCTCGCGAAAACAGCCGGAGGTTTGTCCGATTGTATACGCATTGAGAGACGCAACCCGGAATAACGGATACTAAACCTGTGACGCTGCATCTGAAGGTCAGTGACATCGAGCTGCATCGAATGCAAACAACGAGCACTCAGTCTCACAATCGTGTGAACTTTCCACGTTTCGGTCCCCTATTCCGATATGACTGATACACACATGTTTAGACAAGCTGATTCCACAGTTTAAAAAAATTAAATCGCTATAATAGCTCAACATGGCCTTAGCTCATAACGACATGCACCCCTCGTCCGAAATGGATTTGGGTGCTTGAAGATCAAAGGTGGCTTCCATTTTCTTCCCCTTGACTGCAACAATTACCGATGGGTACAAACGCGACTAAGAAATTTCAAACCACGGCACTTGAGCAGCATTCACCGGTTCCGCGTCCAATGCGTAGGTACGCCTGTATTCGTAGATGAAACCGAAATACTTGTAATTGGGTTCAGATCCGGAATAAGCACATGTCGAGTTACTGAATCAGTGTTCATGTATCTAATAACCGTTGCTAAAAAGTCAAACGCCAGTTAGGCTTTAGGCCCAAGTATGACGGCAAACTATGCTTAAGGTGGCCCTCCATAGAAAGCAGACGTGGCTCTGGAGCTTAATTTATTGAAGCGTAACAAGGTGCCTAGATCAGGTCCCCTCTATCCATCACTTTTCAAGGAGAGTGGGAAAAGGTTGGAAAAACAATTGACAAACCTCATCCAGTCGATTTCCGAAACTAGAGTTACCTCCTGATTAGGGTTTACCAAAAATAATTTCCGTATTCGGAAATGCGGCCGGAATTCCAGGTGACATTCACAGAAGAATCAGCCAAACGTCCGTTGCTTCCAAGCCATTCACTAGTCTCATACTACACCGGCTCATCAAGCCCAGAGAAAGTCACGTGCGTGAAGAACAGGCAAAATTCCGGTCCGGTTGAGGGCGCGTTAATCAAATTTTTACCGTGTGACGGATCTTGGAGCATTGGCAATCTCAAGGACAGCCAACGGTGATGACACTTAAAATTGAAGACTGCTTTCAATTCGGATGGTTTGGAAACACCTTCTTCGTAGAAGAATCCAAGGGAAATAGGCGAATCTGTTGAGACCACTGTACGCACACTTCCCAAGCAGGTTGAAAGACAACTGACTCACGCGGTCACTTCTAGTGTTGTTTGTCAGAGGTGTTCGATCTCTCCCTTCCTATTCAATTGTGTCATGGACGGCATTTCAGAAGGTGCACCTGAATTATCCAATGCGCTTGTTGAGCTTCATCTTGACACTAGATTGACCGATCTGAAGTATGCGGATGATGTTGCGCTACTTAGCCTCTCTGCCGAAGACACGCAGACCATGTTAGACAAGGCGAAGGGCCGGGCTGGTTTGTGTGGAACGCGCTACGTGTCTTCAAAGTGCAAGGTGCTGCATTAGGACTAGGACATTCCCACTCCGACCTTCTTTATTGCTGGCAGTCCACTTGGAACGGTGAACACTTTGACATACTTGGATATCGCTTCAGTTTGTAATATTGCCGATGAAGCAACGGCGAGGACAGCAAAAGGCACGCGTTCCCTTTGCCAGCTTGCGTCATCTGCGGCATCGAAAAGAGGTCCGGTTGTCACTAAAGGAAAGGTAGATAATGCTTGTTTCCTGTTTTGCTCGATGTTTCGGAAACGTGGCCTGTTCGTGTCGGAGATATAAGCAGACTTGTCGTCTTTGACCATCGGCGTCCCCGTCAATTAGCCCACCTCAAGTAGATTGACCGCATGAGCAACACAGTCATTCGTCGGCGCGTATTCCGGAACGCAAGATCAATTGACATAATCACGTTGAACAGCCTACGTCGGTTGGGTCATGTATTCCGCATACCAGCTGAGCATTTGCCGTGGCGGGCATTACATACTGAGACCATCAACAATTGGGTGAAACCGGATGGTGGTCAAGCAACAAGGTGGTTACGAAACATGAAGACCACGACCGTTCCACCGAACAAAGTGGGTAGGTGCAGTCTGCCTGGCTGGGGTCCTCACGATCACCCGAATCGCTGGTTAGTAGCGCTATCCGGGACAATAGTGTGCCGCAATCAGTGGCGTACCTTCATACGTACCATTTTTAGTTCGTCCGCTGTTATTTATTTATTAACCTTTTGAGTAACGTTTCTCCTTCCAGAATATTCCACATCTCTGTTGAGGTGAGCGGCGACCCAAGCTGCAAGTTCAGAGCCGTTGTGATGATGGGATGAGATCAGCTATGAGGTACTTTTAAAACGGAGTTCGTTACACGACACTCGGTCTCACTGTAAATCGTACCAATAATGAATCTAACCGCCATATTTACCAAAAGTGACTGCCCCCATAATAAGCGCCATCTTTCGATCACCTGTCCTCCAAACGTGCCCTTTCAATCATTGTAAGCGTAGGAGTTTATGGTATGCAATTAATCAAATGCTTCTCGAGTTTCCAGTTAACTAGAAATGACGCAGTCTTCAAACTTCCAACAGCTGACATTCAACGGTCTTCTAATGCCATTCACAATTCAGAGGCTATTCGAAGCCTTTCAAGCTTGAGCTGGGCAAAATTACTCTCTTTCTTTCTTTCGCAGAGACGTACTCGAACGTTCAATTCTACGTAGCAGTGGAAAGTGATGCACTGTAGATTTAGATCATTTTAGTCGTTTTGTAGTACCATGACGGCCGAGCTGTATTTCAGTGAACAACGAAGTCATTGGTCTTTCGAACTACTCAAACTGCGTTCCTTTCAGCATGTCACAACGCAGTATAACTACACTTTTGCAAGTCGAAACAAATTGGGATCGATAAATGACGCTCACACAACACTCGGTATAATGGCAGTGCGTGTGCGTAAAGTGAATGAATCCTTACACACCGAAAATTGGAGACCACTTTTCACTGTGGAATGTCATAATCCACTCGCGTTTGAGGTGTTCCCATGATAACGAGGAAGAGCAATTTTGACATAACACACCAATTTGCATCTTTTCGACCGTTGCAAAATGACGCGCATCAAATCCGAATGCGTACTTCGTAACCAGTCAGTTACAACTAATGAGCTGACGAAAACGAGAAGCGACTCACAGTGATTCATCGGGATCAATGATAAATTCATGTACAGTTATAAGCAACAAGACTGCTGCCAATTACTTGCACCAGCATAGTCTTATTAAAAACTTACCTCAAGCTAGAATAAAAAACAACTGGCATTCGGCAACACGTGAATCACCCAGTTCAACCGTAGCAACTGTAACAGTACGCCAACGGCAATCAAAATTTAGTTGCCTTGTTCACAGAAAAAAGGGAAATACAATTATTTACGTATAAGTGCCATTAGACAGTCAAACTCACTTTTGTGAAACAAACCAGCGCTGTCAAAAATGTGTTCAGGAGCTTTTCTGGTGAATCATTCGAGCCGAGGATTCGCAGCCGACTAGTGCGCGTGAATGCATTGCGTATTTCCAGCGGGATGTTAGCCTTCAGTGATGCAGAACATAGGCGTAAAAAAGATTTGTGGACAGTATTCAGCTATCAATAACTTCCAAACAAGAAATTATAAAGTCCTACAAATAGCAGAGATAGTGTACGTCGCAAACGTGGAATCTACGATTCCGTGTTATCCCCCTAAATTAGAAAGGTACCTAAACTATAAACGTTTTGAAAAACTAAAAGGCACCTCATGTGCCAACGAAATAAGACTGAAACGATGCAACGGGAAGAGTATGAAATGAATCTGAATGAAACAGTGAGAAGACGTGAAATATATGTACTCTCCAGAGCACCGCCTTTTACAGAAAACGCCGAACTGATTTCGAACAGAACACAAAGAAACCCGATTCTTCAATATCATCCACAATGAGTTTTCAGATACGTCAGATGCATCGAATGTCGGGAAACAGAACGAAATTTGAAGTCTACGATATAGAAGTATCGTAAACACCGTCCAAACTATCGGAGATTCACTACTCATGTATGTAACCAAGGAACTGATAACCACCAATGTAACTGGTGAATGGTGCATGCTTTGCAACAAAAATCGTGGAACATTACCCGATCGATCCAACTTATCAGGTGTTAAGGTTGGTTGCAGGTCGTACATATTCAGCGGCTTCATATGCATTGATTCTGTGTTACGCTTAGTCACCTGATTTATGAGCATATGAACGTGCATACTTTTGCTATAAAAAAACCTTCTATTTCCTGCTCAAACACTAACACAAAAACAACGTGACGAAAAGAGCCGAGAAAATGAATGTGATCTGGATAAGTTGATCATCAGATACGACAAGGCGAGAGCATAACGCGCGTGTAATTATTAGGGTGAGGGAGAATTCCAACATACGCCAACAGATCCGAGTTACGACACGAGTCTATTCATACTTGACCATACAGCATTCTGGTAAGGATGGAAAATCAGTGTACAGAAATGAGTAGTAGGTAGGCAAAGTAATTACAAAATAGGTACAGCCAATAGAACATGCACATTCAGAATTTCGATAGAATTTCATTTTATACTCCTAGTGAAAGACTACTAAAGAAACTGGGCAATAGCATCCTGAAAAAAAATCGATTTTTTCGCCAGTAGGTTTTCCCCAAATAAAAAATGCCACCAGTACACTGAAAAAGATGCGTTACTGTGGATACAGGAGAATAATGGGCATACAGTATAGCCTCGTTAATTGGAGGAAGTGAGCGGGTGAGCAAGGGTGTGAACTGTAGCTTAATAGCCAAGTATTTTCGGATATCTTAAGGGGACAGGATTAGAACAAATGGAACCAATTGTACCTTTAGCACAATGAGAATCCGTAAATAATGTGAGACTACCTAGGGTAAGATTTCGTGCATATGAGGATGTCTGACTAAACTTGAACAGAACAGTGGTTCAGAAAGCAGAAGTTATCGAGATAAGCATGAATTTGATGGAAGGAAGTGAGAAAAAATATGAAGGGGGAGTGCGAGAAATAGGGAATGGCATAGCATAGAAATGGCAACTACCAGGCTGGTCGTTGTGTTCGAACAAATAGTTCTTGAACGCAAAGGGAATTGATTGTGATTTCAAACAGATAAGACCCCGGAAAAATGCTCCTAACAATTACACACAGCGAATGTGTTACGAACGCCGATCGTGAGTCCACCTGGGTTATGGGTTTGAGTGTGGACGAACATTAATGCCGCCCATATGCCAGTTTCTAAAAAGGAACCAAAAGCTTCAGTCAGCTACTATGGCACATGCATCCTTACGTGAATGGACACCAGTTTATCCTTTCTAAATGTCACTCCTGAAAGCACTATACGATTTGCGTCATCTTACTGTTTTCACGAAAATCAGCGGCAAAGCTCTCTGCCACGCGAACTCGATTCGATGGCCTCCAAAATCGCGTGTTTGTGAACGTGCCTGTGCGTAGTTCAACGGATGAGTATGAAATGAATGGCCAACTTACAGTGACCACGGACAGATCTTATAAGCTGAGGTGATACAGTCAGTATTATACAGGGTGAAGTGTACAAATGTTTGTGAAGTCATAACCGTCAAAGTAGTGTCACATGAACCTAAGGAAGTAATGCAACCAAAGAATGGCAAACATGAAAATACGACAACAGTGATGAGATAGTGATCAAGCGAATCGATCCACAGTCGGGGGTTGCAGCTTAGTGAACAGCACATTAAGAGACACTTTATGTCAAGGCCTCTGGGTTCAGCCGAGAATGGATGAAAGCCTTCTCAGACAATATTGAATGCTCATCAAGACAAATAATCCTGCAACACAAAATGTAAATATACTGACAGACACAGCCAGGGTGTACATTCCGATATCATTATTTCTCGGCAATCCGCGGCCCAAACAAGCAATCCACAAACACTGGAGTACGAAAACAAAATTTCATCAGCCCCGTTTCGAAGAAAAGAGTAATAACTGTGTTAAAACAATATAACAACTGAGCATACTGCTCGTTCATCCTGGTCTTAAGGGCATCCAGAAAGCGTACTCGGGTATCATCACTATCATAGACAGCAATACACCAGTGGTTCACACTAATGCTTAACTGCCACACAACCGTGGAGTAAAAGCAAACCCTATATAGGAAGAGGGAAAGGAAAAAGAAGGGGACGGGATGGGACCTAACTACTGAAAATGACTAAGTCCATATTCAAACATTCAACATCAAGGTGCCTACACCTTGCAAACAAACAACCGAGCTGCAAGTGAGAGTAAGGCGTCATCAGCGAGACAGCTTCCTTACGGCTTTCACTGCCCCNGAGTCTCCAACCATCGACTCTGTGAGTCGCGAGGGTACCAGCCCGGGAGACGAAAACGACCCACAGTGGCCAACCCCTTGGTGAACGACTTCATTTCCCTACACCAGATCATTATCTGTCCACCTCGCACCTTACACTAGTCGGTCGCAGTGTCAGCGGACGGTGCTCGGTGTGGAAGACGACTAGATGGCATCCTTAATACGTGACCTAACCATCTAAGCCTGTGAAAACGTAGGGATTGAACAAAAGAACTCGTTTGTAAATCACTACCAAACACCCGCTCTCTAACCTCTTCGTTACTTCGTTACATGGTTATATCAACAGCCGATTACAGGGCTATTGTTACGGGAGGAACAAGAATCCGTGCTAGCGATCATGCTTGTCACACTCAAAAAGCTACGAAAGTCATTGGTACCGAGGAGATCTTAATCTCATAAACGAGTAGGTTATTCGGTTGAAAGAAAATCACTTGTGAAATCAAACGACAAAACGATTCGAGCCAAAGTTCGTTGCATCCATGAACGGACTAGGTTGGGTAAAATAAAGTGCACACGAAATGTGTCCAACTAACTCACTTGTTCAGCAAGTCCGCAGGTCAGACACATATAGGTGGTGAGCATATCCACAGACAGCTGAGGGAAGGTGAGTCCGGTAGTTACCTCAGTAGTTTCGCCGGATTGATTTATTCCACTGGAACTGCGCCTGAAAGTATTTCTGACACGCCGCCACCCAGAGCGAATGTAGCAACTTGCGCCAGTAATCATGTTGTGAGTACCAGTGAACGATTCTGGAGGGTACTGAATGCGACAGACGTGGGAGACAAATCAGTGAGCATAAAAAGATAGCGACGTTGTTCACGCAAACCTCAGGCACAACACAAACGTTTGAAGAAAGTAATGTGTATCCAGTGTGAAAAACAGACCACAAACACACTTACCGTAAAGCCTGAGAACATTTTAGATACTTATCGATTGGACTGTTTCTTATTGATGAATAAGGCCAAAAGAGACTGAACAATTTTCGAGGTCAACTGAGTGAAAATCTCTGTCACAGCGATAGCGAATGGACGGAACGTGACTTCCAAAATTTGAGATGTCTTATTGGGTTTGTGACGTTGCACAGCCTTTGTCGGCGAGCGACATCAGGTTTTCAATCAGGTAGAGTGTGTGCACACTTCGTAAACAGCATATTTTATAAGTATGCCCTGAACAAATCAATCATGACAACTGATAACCCAACCGGTGACAACAAGCAATTAACAACGAAAATAAAAGAACTACACTGAACGCCAATAAAAAAGACTACAGGATAAGTCGTTACTTTGAAGACGTCTATTTTGAAAGTGTGATAAGTATGGTGAAAGTAAGGTGGAGAAAAACAAGCGAGGTAAAATTACGCAACGAACAGCTACTACTGTTATATTTCAAGACTGATTTTCAATAAGCGTGCTCATTCTTGTTCGAGAACATAAATGAGACAAATTTGCAGAAGTAAAAACGCAAACTCTCCCACGTAGTTACTCAGTGAATGTCAGCAGTGAATAGAAAAATTGCGTGTGAATGCTTCTGTGTGACGGATGAAGCACATGTAAGCCAAATGCTGGTATACTTGTAGTAGCTAGAATTGAAAGTCTCGAATTTGGTTTGGTAGTGGTCTGCTTCGAACTGAGGACACAATCAAGAGAGGTTGCTTATCCCCGATCGGTTGTGCAGATTAGATGGATGAACAGAACATTTCAGACGAGCGGTCCAACTGATCTGAACTGGATCATACGGACAAGGGGAACTGCATGGTCAACTACTACGATTCAAGTGGCTCTTCGTCAAAAGCCGAAGCATCCATGAAGTGGCACCGCAACAAGCTTTAGGTCTACACCTCTGACCAGTTGTCATAGAGAGCAGAAAAGCACGAACGTGGAAGACTAGGTTCCAGCTATCTCAGAGGTTTCCATCAGGATTGTTGTAACGCAGCCTGCGTTAGCAAACGAGTCGGGTCAGGTCAGCACGTTATGGTCACCTGGTTCGACAAACCTTAGACATAATCCCTTTTGACACGATTGCCGTGGGTCTCATTTGACCTCTGCCTCTTCATCAACACTCCCGGAGGAAAGTCACTTTGGACCGTTGGAACGTGTAATAATTTAATAAGTTTAAAAAGTAAAGCTACTCCTCCAGACCATTGGTTGTAGACAGTTCAGACGCAATGCTCAAACGTTTTAGCACAAATACTCTTCGGCAGATTCCTCAGGCAACGCCAAATAAATACCAACAGAGAGCTGGCGACGAGTTAGACAGATAAAAGGATATCACTTTTGACACATCCCCTTAATCTTATCCTACATCAATAACGTGAACGTTTTACTTCGTCAGATTTCTCAACAGATGCATTAAGGATCGCAGCAGTGACCGATTTTTGCAATAATTGTCTCGATCTGTTATATTACTAGCTGATTATAATCAATTCGTTTGAACGATTGGCCCAATTACTAGATAGTCAAGGTTAAAAAACTTACTGATGACAGTCTTTGATGCTTAATCACGTTCAGGCAAATTCAACAATACACATTCCGTGTACATGTCGAAAGTTGAACATATGAGAAAAACATCATCGTGCCAAATCAAGTTGAAAAACGCGTTACGTTCTGGCTTCTTTGAACAATGACAATTGGCAGTGAATTAGATTGGGTGGGTTAAATACCACACTATGTAAGCAAGTCAGCTGATTCAGTCTTATTAACTGAGGGAGGGTCTTAGTTTCAGAGTGCTTCCAAAACACAACTAACTGACAGTTGTGAGTGGTGGCAAAAATTAAGTAGATGTGTATTCCGGAATAACTTGCAAGGCATCAATCGTTGTGTGTATTGATAACGTTTTACCAGGGACAGAAAAGCTGCTTCAGCCCAGGCGAAGTGTGGGCACGAGACGGGTGTTCAAGACAGGCTAGATATGAGTAGCCAGGCCAAACCGGGGTGATAGATCGAACTCATACAAATAGGAGAGCTTCCGAGTGAACAGAGGTGAAAAATGAGGCACAAATGAAATGGATACAAGCAGTCAAAAGTATCTGTCAAATTTCAGAGAAGGAAGGGTTACTTGGTCCGAACACCAGTGCAATTCATCTTTACCGATTCAAGAGCAGCCGCCATAGGCCAAAGAGAACAGAGCTAACGGTTCTATTCATAGCATGTTCGGCCTTCTATGATCACTACAACCATGAGCCGTTCTAACTGCTCTTTTAACCAATTCTACATATTCTAGACCAATTATACCACTAGCATTTTGCGTGTCGTCACTAAATACGGAATTTCTTATCACAATCTTGCATTCAAGTTCATTTTTCGACTGTTCGGTGATTCTGCTTTGATATTCGTTTCTTCTAGTGTAAACACTCATACGGCCTGTCAGGAATAAACACGCAATCTTTGCATTTCATTTTCAATATGAAATTGTTCGTCTTCACGACAGCCACGAGATCCCTTAAGATGCACCGATATTAAATCCATCGTCGCCACCCTTTAAAGTATTGTGCTGATGCCCACTCCATTTACAATTCTACGTGTGGCACTCAAAGTCATTTTGTTGAGCGGAATAACTGCTTCCTTAGAAATTTTATCATAGGGTTAAACCCACGTTGTAATTGTTTTGTGAGGAACATTTTGGGATAAATTTAGCTCAACAGTGTAACCACTGTTACTATCCGTGCTAGTCTCTAATTGTCTGTGCCTCCAAATAGGTACAGGCATGTGGAACACTGAACTCGTTGTACATAACTAAACTCGTCTGGGTGGGCAGACTGTAACCAGGATAAGTCATCACAGGCGCGGTTTCGAGATCAACTAGTGTCTCACCTACTTCATCAGAAAATTCACGAATGGGGACTCACGATTGCTCTATAATAGCTCAATCGCTCAACGCAGTATTGAGACAATTCTATTCACGTGTTGCGAAACAGATTCCATTCGGTCTCAGTTAATGACCATACAGGCATAATACAGCGCCACCGAAGTTTTTCAGGCTGGCCAAAAACCTCAATTGCAATTTTTTCCCATATATATATATACTGAGTACAAGATAGTGACAGCCACTGTCATTGTTTCGTCTTGAACAAATAGGTTTGAATTTTGGCTAACCTTTTTGGGCGCATAGTGGTGGTGAGTGTAAGAAAATTGCAATGACCTGTGTGATTGTCAGTTTACGACCTATGACCTCTCAGGATTGTATCCAACACATTCGACAGACTGGCTTGAATGTTCGGATATGTAGAATATGCCGATGGAATCATTTTATGACATACTAACCACGAAGAACTTTCTTTTCGATATCCCACCTCTGACCTGTACACACAGGGAACAAATGGAAAGCTCAACTTGCTGTCAAAGGCTCAGGGTGAGTGAATGATCACTCATGAACAAGTGTTCACTGATAACACACTACACAGGCCGTAATCAAGCAATGTGGAGTAGTGATGTCGTGAACCAGTTAACACAATAGACAATTTCGCATTTCTGAACAAAGCTACAACTTGGCCGGCTTGAAATAAAGTGCAAGCACTATTCATGTAGTATTTCGTCTTTTCAGTAAACACGACAGAGTCCTGATGAGATCTATTCAGTTGCGCAACTGCGGCCATAAAGACTGGATGATCGTCGCCCCCCAACTGTAGATATGACTATTTGCCTGAGGTCTTTAAAGATGCACCGGGAGTATGTTCGAAACAGATGAAACCGCTTGTTTAACGTCATTGGTGTGACCGCCCTTTACCAAGAGATCCAAGACTGTAGTGTTGACGGGTCCGACGATGCTTTTGTTGAGAGGCTATGAACAATGTTCGGCGATTCGTTCGGAAATAGTCACACCATAAGTGACCGATGTAACGCATTCGGAAGTATCCATGGTAGCCACGAGAACAGAGCAGCAAGCAAGACTTGCTTGGTGTGTCCGACCATCAGGATAATTGCAAACCAATAGACATGCAGAGTTATCGAGATGAGCAAAAAAGTCGACCAACTACAGATTGCGCAGTTTCCTACTGTTACATAACTATGTGACCGATTAGCCAACGGAAGCTGTATCCGTACGAACCTCTTCGAGCACAAAGTTCAGGAGTGCACTGTCGAACAGGAATGGTCTCGGAAATGGTCAACAGTGGGAATCACATTAACTGGAATCATCATCATAGACAGCAATACATCAGTGGTCTACACTGACGCTTAGATACCACAAAACCATGGAGAGAGAAAAGCAAACCTTGAAGTGAGAAGAAAATGAAGGAAGGGGACGATAATGGACCTGACCACCAGAAACTAGCTACGTCTATATTAGAAAAATTCAACATTAAGGTGTCTAAATCTGGTAAACAAACAATCGAGAAGTGAGTGAAAGTAAGGCGTCATCAGCAAGACAGCTTCCTTACGGCCTGCCTCACGTCACCAAATGCACTCACTTCATAGTCAACTCGGACAAACGACGACAACAGTCACNAGTGAAAGTAAGGCGTCATCAGCAAGACAGCTTCCTTACGGCCTGCCTCACGTCACCAAATGCACTCACTTCATAGTCAACTCGGACAAACGACGACAACAGTCACGCCACTGATTAACTAAGATTGAGTTCCCGACACTCGACAGAGGACGTGGAAAGCATCTTTCCTATCAACAGACTGACTGTGTGGTTTGCTGAAATGTACAACCGGTATATAACAAAGGCTTCAGACTGACGAGGTCACTTATCCTTGGCGAGCCGAATTATGACATGTCAAGTCTGCGACCATCACAGGAAGGGTGTTCTAAACGGACCATCGAACACTGACCGAAGTGGCACAGCCAAGATAAAGTCAAATCCGTTAACCAAACAGTTGATTTCATGGAAGCGTGCCCATTCATTTTGAATCTCTCCCGGTGCATTCCGAAAAATTCACAAGGTTACTGAAGCGACCTTTCGGGCCGGAGTTGTGCAAAAAAAATCTCACCAGAAAACCACGTTTGCTGTGATCACCAATTAGGTACACAAGCCACTCTATACATACCCCTTGCAGCCTATTTTAAATAAACAAAACTGAGACCACGCTACCCAATCGCCTTTTCCTAAGCAAATATACCGTCGATCGCTTTGTCTAATGACTCATGGCACGACTGGTCCACCCTGTTAGGTCACCACTTCCCCATTTTCAGCCATACCAGAATGTTTGACAGTGGGTTACGTCCATTGTCTAACCAATTACTGATTATCGCTTCTGATAGGTCCAATGACACTCAACCTATGTACACTAATTTAACTTACACAAACTGTCAGTAGCTTGCCGTCACTTCACAGACTGACGTAAATCGCCACTTTCTTGAGATCACGAAAAATGATGGCAAATCACTGCATGAAAAGTTGTTCAATTTATCATATCGCCAGGTTCATAATCCGCTATTTCCTTAAACACCAGCAGTTGATGTAACCTGTAACATACACAAACCGATTCTTCAAATGACGTGGTTCGTGATGGGATCAAGAGAGTCGTATTTAGTCACCAACTGGATGCGAATTAGTCAAAGTCCGAGAAAGAAAGAAAGTAATACATTCGGTTGCATTCCAGACTGTAAAAACTCTCCTGAGGCATGCGAAATACCAGATTACTTAGTATAATTCAGCAAGACCATTAGCCATCACTTGAGAAGACAATAAGCTCCATTTGAAGCAAACGACTCTTTCTCAGTTCACAATACATTCCTAGTCTCGAGACAGATTTCTTGTAAGACAGCATGTGCTGGAGATCATCATGAACACATACTTGTGTAAAGTTCATCACTAAAGACTCCTGTTAATATGCCGCTTCGCGCAACTCATCAAACGATGGCCAATAAGCGCGTACGCCGAAAATAAAAGAAATTCAAAGAAATGTCTTCAAAACCGGTGTTTCGCCAGGTGTTTTCGAACTGTAAACAAAGTGGCTCAGACATGCAGATATTCTGGTCACTAACCGGGCGGTTTGTTTCCTTTGTCTAGCTGTTAACTAAGGCAGCAGTCGTCTATCGGTTTCTAACGTTGCTGTTTTGGGTGCCTTAGTGATGTGACAACAGAACACATGAGGAAATCAGTAAGCCCCATATAAATCGGTCTGATTTTCTGTGCCAGGTTCGTGACAGCTCAACCTGATTACTCTGCTGGTGGTTACAACAGTCCAACAAAACAGCTGGCACGTTCGTGTGAAAGACAACCAACCTCAAATGCAAATAGACATATGGGTTTCATGAATTTTAGGCAATTCAAAAATCTGTGATGTTAAGATAAAACTGCTCTACTTTGCTTAAAACGCGTTTCGCCGAATGCAAACACCCACCAAATGCTCCGCTGTTTCTATTCAGAACACAAATGGCTGTTTCTATGTTCCGTTTTCTCACGGGTAAACGTAACTCCACTTTCGATCTATTGTCTGCCCTATTCAGTATGACCTTGGCGTTACTTTTATCCGCCTTGGTGACAACGATCTTTAATCTGACCACGAAACGTGCATCTGATTAGGGAGTTCCTTTGTTGAAATATATCAGCAGAAGCACATAAGCAGTCAGTTTCAACTGTTTCCGACTGATCACGAATTGCGTCTCTGCAAAAGTGACTTCTGCATTTCTCAACCACCTTTGACGTAGTGGGTAGAAGAAACTATTCAAGTGTATTGGAAATCGATCGGACTGTTTCTAATTTGCACAACAGAAAGGAAAACAAACGTGGTCATCCCCGTAGTATCATGACAAAGACACGTCCAGAGTTCAAACAAATATCACTGGAAATCTCACACGATGCGACACGTACGGCTGGAAAGCATTTTCTGTTCAAAAATGTTCCAATAGTTCACTCATTTTGCCGAATAATGAACACACTAAAGCATAGCCCCGGATATCTCGTAGGAAAAATGTGATAGCTAAAGCCTTATAAAATCCGGGTCAGAAGGCTAGGATACAAGTGCGCTTACTTACAAGGTCAGTCGGAATCTGGCACTGTCGAAAGCCAGACAATCAAGGTTGCGTGAGCAGATCATGTGAGCGAAGTATGTGAACAATGTGCATATCGCTATACGGGGTTACAGACGTCTACGTTATCTCGCGAGTTGTTAGTATTGATCAATTCGACGAGGTTCTAGTCGAACAACAGATAGCTTATCACTGGAAGACGACATGCGTTCCAGTGTGCTACAATTAATGACTATTTTGTATCCGTAACGTTGTTGGCTCTTCCTCTTCTCTTCCGTCAACCCTTACTGGTTTCTACCCAGTTTTCTTCTTCAAAGACTACTGTCAAGACCAACAGCAATCTGAACTTTGGTACCCATGGGTACGGGTGTAAATGATGATGATGGTTAACACGTTAGGTTTAAGGTGATTTGACTTCTAATGATTCTCCAGATGCACATCCGGATGACCTGAACGTTTTGTAGGCGAATGAATCTTTCATTTCACGAACGCTTTAAATGCGGAACTGGTCAGTTTTAGTGGCCTGCGATAATCGTCCAGAAGTTCTATGATCATAACTCTGAGAAGACAACAAACGCTGAAATTCGATTATTCGATCTGAACGCCTCAGGTTTAGCCAAACATCCGACACCTCGAGTCTAAGGCTCGCAAGTGTATGCAATAAACCACGGGTTGCAAGTCATGAAATTAAGATGGCTTAATTGACAAGTACATTTCAAATCGTTGTGGATGTACTGAGTATCGTTTTTTAACCCCATTCGACAAAATACACAGTAATACGGTCAAGATTGGGAAGTAAATGAAACAGTTACCTTAATAAGACGCCTACTGATAGCACTACCTACTTAAACAGAGAAGTCAGAACCAGTTTCTCGCGGAATGTACCTTCCAGGTACACTGTGCTGCATTTCACCAGGTACATGTTACAGTCTGTACTTTTGCGTAGTAAAGTTCAGTGATCGATGGGAAGCTAAACAACAAAATCAACAAACACAGACACACCCACACAAATCCGCGCACCAGTTACCAGGGTAATTTGGCACCGTAGAAGGGTGGCTTCTATTCGTTAATCGCGTATTATATCGCAAAGGCCTTCTACAGGTACAGTTGAGACCGACATGCCACCATGCGTTGAGCGATCGATAACGCCGACTCTTTGTGACTGGTCCAATTCTGACTTGAGCAAGACATTGTGGTATCCATGAGTGTTTTGAGAACCCTAACTGAAATGTGTTCGTTGGTCCGATTACGTAACTGCCGCCCCGTTCTGCCTAGGTTAGCGGCCCGGCACTCACACGAGAATTCGATGATGATGTAAGATTTGGCGTTAGGCGGTGGTGGTGTTGGGAGTGATCAGCTGGGCCGCACAGAACGTGCGTCCCATCGCCGCCATGAGACAGGTTTTCAACACAGTAGTAATGTCATTACCCTTGAAAGGCAAACGGACGTAGACATTTAGTTTAGAAGCTGTTGACCATATCGCGAGAGCCAGCTTTTGTCTGCCGAATTTCTTCACAAATGCCAATGGATAGCCATTTCCTTTGAGCGTCGTTCGCAACGATGATCTCTTTGACCACTGTTTCTCTTGAACAGATTTGTCACGCACGATAGAACAAGGTTCTCACCAGCTCACGCTTGTACCAGATCGGCACAAAACTGTGGAAGTTCAGGTACTCCCAAGTCGAAGTGTTTCTGGTAAACGGACAGCGTTACTGAGCCGTTGTTCCAGCGTTTCATGAGAATACCCAAAAACGCCGGGGTTTCATCCTACTCGTGCTCAATGGTGAAGCTAACTTTGGAATTCAGCTTGTCTACTGAATCAAGCATACTCGCTGCCATCTCCTTGGCATCTGTAAATGTCAGGATATCGTCGATATAGCGCCGGTAGAGGTGAGCTTGGTTGATAAAAGCGTCTGCGTTCTGTTCCAAGTGGGCAGAGAAAATGTCGGCTGGTAGCCGACCGAGTGGATTGGCCATAGCAATACCATCGATTTGTGTACAGCCAGTTTTCTGGAAGTAGAACTTTACATCCACTGTGCATAGTAGCGGAAGGCGTTCTAAATCAGAAGTAAGCAATCCTATGTTCAACTGATGTGAGTCAATATACTGACAAATTATATCAACCATCTGCATCAGAAGAAAATTTGTGAACAAGGAGGTGATGTCCCAACTGGCTATGTGCCTGCCGCTACAGTCCAAACTATCGAGTAAATTGATTAGCTCAAAACTATCTTTCAATTTTCCGAATCATTGATTGTCTTACGGACCGAAGAAGTTGAGCCAGCCCTGTGTCAGTTTGTGTTGTGGTGAATTGGACATGGGTAGTACTGTCGTCAGTGGTACACCAACTTTGTAGAGTTTGGCTAAGCTGCATAGTTGAAGAGAATGTGATCCCCTAGGTGTAAGTGAGTTTGCCGTTGACTGACCAGTGATATGTCTTTCCAGCTATGCTTGTACTCCCTTGTTAATGCATCGTTCAATTTCAGCAGCATTGTCTGCCGAGTTATCCTGACGGAATTTAGTTGTCATTCAATAGTGGCTGTATCCGTGACACATAGTCAGTCGTATCTATGACCACAAAGCCAAAGCCTTCGTCTGTTTGCATGATTATCAGGTTGCTCAGGAAGGGCATCAACATGTTTTGAAGACTAGACTGTGAAGGACGTAATTCTATATTGGTGCTGGAGATCGACGACCCCGGCTTTAAACCAACTGCAAGCGTCTTCGGATGTCGAATTGAGTTGTGAGGGCTGGTCAAACAGCAGCTCGAACTGGGTCTGTGACTCGGTGCCAATGTTATGCTTTGGGGGTAAACATAATTTAAGAGTACAAGATAGGGCTTCTAAGTGAATGCCGTTGAGTTGACTTAATGACAAATCGATCATGCACCTAGTCGGATTTTCCGGGAATACTGAGTTTACCACACTATGCCTCAGTGACCCCTGCAGATTACTGAGTGGACTGATTCTCGTCTGCTTCATTTTGTCATTACAAAATTTGATCAACTTAATACTGTAGAATCTGGTCAGCGAAATGTGCCCGAGAGATACGTTGTGAAAAAAACTGTTTCTGACTTCTCTGGTCCAATCGGTTACGAGAAAGAGCTGCTCTGTGCTACCCATGTTAAATGAACGAGTAGAATACATTCTAAAAAAATTATATGCCACCTCATTTTTGAACAATATCTCCGGTGTTAACAAACGGATAACCACCACTGTTTGCAACTGAATAAAAAATACCACTAGGAAGCTACAGGCTTAGTGATAGCAGACCGGAAAATGAAGTTTGTAGAAAATTCTGGAATAGTTCCAATAAAGGTGTATGACCATACTAGGTTGTCACAATACCTTCAGAGTGACGACCCACAGCTATCCGGTTAGGAGGACATCAGGTGCTCTTAGAACCGATTATCCGCTATCACTTAGTTGCTGGGACGCGTCTCTAGTGGTCATGGTGCGAACTCCGTGCTGTTTGACAAGGGCTCATGTGACTAGCACTTCACTTTCCGTTCGCTCTGCTCCGGTTAAGCCTCGAACGGGTCAGTACGCCGATCAGGAAAAAAAGTGGAGTTCGGTGCGTCAACAGAGGCAGCCGAACATACGAGAGACAACCAAGCAAGTCTGGACGTTTACAGAAGTCATCACGCGCTAGTTGGGGAGGTCAAAAGTCACCCGAAGCAAACGAGACGACTATCAGCCTTATAGAACTGAGATAAGTAAGGAGTATTACTAGATTCCAATACAGTGAGAAGTGAAGCAGAGCTCAGTTCGACAGTTAGGCTCAATATCTCCACCAAAACTATGTACAGGACGCTAAACAACACTCCGGCGTTGAGGTAAAACGAAAGTGTATTAGT
>QNGE01004538.1:9495-59527 GCA_008508345.1 Paragonimus westermani
GAGTTCAAATCCCGGCCGTGGCAAGGATATGCACTACTGACGAGCTCTAATGAGAGCGAAACTCGAGTCTGGTGCTTCTTTTTGCAAGGGGCTGGCTGCAAAGTCTATCTGAATGCGAACGCTGCGATCAAATGTGAGTGATGGTCAACTTGAAAATAAACCAAATTCACGACTACTCATCAGTAACTGTTGTTCTTATTGAAGCACGTACTTGGACTCAGACCATGTACGTTTTTGTTCTCACGTTTTGTTTTTTAAGTTTGTTCTTACGTTTGTTTGTTCTTACTTTCTGTTACTTACGTTTTGTTCTTACTTCTGCTGAGCAACGAGCCAACCGGCAGCAACGACTTACTGTTGAGAAACTGGCGTTACCACCAGTGAAGCATAAGTACCAAACCAGCTTAGAAATCTGCCTTAGTAGTTCTCTCTCCGACGATCCTAATAGCTGCTGGAAACAAATCTCACCGGCCATCCGGGAGGCAGGTACTGTAGTATGTGGCACGGAGGTACATGGGTTGTACAGGCATTGGACCTCGGAGAAATCACTGGAGTTGCTAGATGTCGGAGGGAACATTCCTCCTGGCAGTCCACATAAAAAGTCTAGGAGAGATATCTACAGAAATCTGAAACGTGGCCTAAGGGCTGATGTTGAAGCTTGTTTAATGTAGAAAGTTAGGGGAATGGAGACCGCTTCCAATTCAGGGAACATCGACAGAATCTTTAGGCATATCCGTGCCATTGGTCCACGACAACCGTCTGTCAGTGAACTTATCAGCGAGACAGATGGCTTACTCATCCATGCTAAGCCTAGAAGGTTACAGCGGTGGGCAGAACACCGAGGGTCAGTGTGGCTGACCTCCTACTTTCACCGTGTTGCCGCCACAAACTTGTAATACAGTGAGCCGTGAATTTGGAACCACCCACTATGACTGAGGTCTGCAATTACGTTCCGGTTCTCAAACGTATTAGGGCAGATGGTTGATAAGACCTGGTGCCAAACCTTTCAAAGAAGGTGAAAGGCGTCAGTAGAGGCGTTGACTCGATTCTTTCAACTTGCGTGGATGAAGGAGACCATCCCTTCATGCTGCGTTCACTGAATAATAGCTCCTATATTCAAGAAAAGTATCAGGGTTCTTACGGAAACTATAAGAAAATTGGTTTAACCCTGGTCATTTCTAGGGTTCTAGCATCCATTAAACTTCGTCGACCCATCGCAGCTGTATACATGTGTCTACAGTGTCATATTACATTATATAATTAATCGATGTATGGAGTTCAAGTTCACCGTTAAGCTCGAAAGCATTTGTCACGCACACTTGAACGCCATCTGGTATACATATATGGTACCTATATATATCATGCACCAGCTATGGTTGTGTGTAAGTTACACACATATTTACAATATCATACTACACTATGTCATTCATCGAGCTATGTTACGCATACGTAAGTGCCAGAATACACGATGCTGTTGTCTATGGGTAATCAACGCGAATTATTCACCTCGTTTTCACAAAAACCAACGTGGTACATGGTAACGATTTTGCTTTACCTGCTTTTTTCTCCTTGTTCATTCAAATCCACCTCTGTCTCGGGAGTTGTGAGACCAAATTTTCATCCACTTGCTCACGTCTCTCTTGGTCTCTGAGTAGACAGGTTTCGACAATAGCACTTCCGCGTTCATTTGAGAATTTCATAACGTTTTCATCCACCTTCGATAGCGTGTCGCAACGTAGAATCCTTGAATGCTATCTTCACTCTTCCACCCGCATAAGTCATGTGCTGCGCCAATCCGGTGCTTATGGCTTCCCTCATGCACCCACGAACAAGTTGTCGTGCGGAGGGGCACTCAAACCATGCAATTAATCCATCTAGAACAGTTACTATAGTTCGAACTAACCTACCACAATCTTTCTGTATAGCTGGTCTCCGTTTCCTTGAACCGTGCAACAGTCTGAACAGGAAATAATTGAGCACGTATGTGACGCTCATCTTCTCCACCGGAGGAACCTGCAATCATTCGACAACTGTCTCGACGTTGTTTCACGAACGCCAACTCTTTCACATGATTTAGGGTCATCATCATGTTGGGCTGTTGCCTCAACAGCGTGTTCAAAAATTCCTTCAGAACAGGGAGAGTTGCTATATCCACAAACAAGCTGGAGGCAGACAGTGAAGAGACAACCTGTGGGAATGACGGTGACAAAGAGAGTAAAGTTGCGAACAACTGGGTGGGAGATATTAGGGTTGAAAACTGTTTCATCTGTGATGTCGCAGATGGAGATATTTCAGTGCAACGCACAACGGGAGGCATCGTCCTGGGAACGAAAACGTAAGGGACAGGCGGTGTGGGTGGGGAAGACAGTGGTGTGACGAGTTTGGAGGATGTCATCTGATGGGACGTTAAAGCCAGCGGTCTGGAATTATGAGCAGTCAGGATGGGCTGAGGGAGTCGGCTTGAACCAACTCGACCAGTGCACACAGCAAACGTAGCATATCGCGGTTGTCTTATGTTGCTGTTGTGCAAGGGGGCCTCGGATTCGTCAGATGATGACAACGACAACATTCATTCGGGGGGCTTGCTGTGCACATGATTGGAAGCACAAACAATAATTACCTGATGCACTGGATAAGCTTTTCCATCTTAACAGTAACATCCGAAGAGTCCAAGTGTGATATACTCTCTGACTTCTTGGTGTAGCGCCTAACTTTCAAATAATCGTCTGAAAACAATGAATTAAAATAGCTTAAAACCACTTGTTTGAAAGAAAACAGTCACACGGAATCGCGAGGATCCAGGAGGTAGTGCTAAGTGAAGTCGGACATTTTCACTGAATGAGCGGCCTGACACACTCGGCCAAGTCGCAATACCATCGTCTATCCATGATGAACTGAGGACAGCACAAGCTTACTCACCTTGGTCATAGAAAACTACGACGAAGTGCATCTGAAAAGGAAACGTTTCATTTACTAACAAACAGAATTTACGATGATGAAAAAAAATTCAGTGAAGAGTTACGTATATGGATGTAAAATAGGCATACAAACGGAGTGTGCATCCAGTGGAAAGAGCAAACACTTGGCCATTATTCGCGATACGGGCGCCGTGGGAATATCCTCGCTGAGTCCAGTCACTATATACATAAAAGAAGGCTGTGACGGCAGACAGTGTGTGAACAAAGGTCTTGCAGGTTTCCGAAAGGCGTTATATTGAACTGTACAATCGGGGGTATCGAAATGAAGTATAGTTACAATGCGGCAAGGGTGCTTGTCGACGATCACAGCGTTACTGGGAACAAGATTTGTGAACAAACCGTTACCCGACAAAAAATGTGAGCAGTGACAAAGTACTGGGATGTTCACAGGCACACCAATATATGAATGCAAGGTAACACCACCACACACATCGGGTGCGGACAGACGTTCAGACCAACGCCTGTAAACCTGACTAACAGGTTTAGTGGGACCGTGAACCGTAGATTTCTGTTTTCACATGAATGAATCAAATGCGAACGCTGAACACTGGTCCAGGGTACTGTGGTTTAAAACATCGTCAGCAAGATGAACAAGCGAATGTACGTTATACAACATACAGTCGTGAAAAATTGAACATGAGCACATTGATCAATTGCATAGAGGAGTCATGATTAGCAAAGTGGAAGTGGGGATGACAAAAAAGGCAAATAACTACAGAAATATCTGAAAAGTTTTTATACTTCGCATCTTCAAGACAACAGGGCCTAGGTAAAGCAAAAACTGTCTACATTCCGTTGTTATCAACTGCCTGAAGTCAAGAAGTCCGCGATATTGACGGGGGAAATCACAAATTCAGTTTGTATGACAATGCAGCATTCTGGCATTGCTCCGGCTAATCGCTTAGGAACTAATGCGAGCGTTCTGTGATATAGACCCCGAAGTCCAGTTGCTGATCAAACGAAGGACCGCATCCAAACATACAGAATGCATGTATTCCTTTGGGAAACAATGGATTGTCAATGGGTAGGGGACAGAAGAAAGAGGCGATCGTTGAACGTGAGGCCTGAAAAGTAGCGTCGGTTCTTGTGGAAGCGTCATGTAGAGTAAACGTTACCTTGCGATTGAAGTACAGTCTTTTTTGGTTACATTTATCACAGCCACAATAAGCACCATGGCTACGTATGCGTTTTAAAAACGAACGAGCCGGTGTATCACAGATAATGGCTTTAGGGTTTACACTCACGTTGATCCCCGAAAACAGTATATCTGCTGATAGCACACCACGCAGTTCATTGACAACGTCAAGGCGATAATATCTGACGTCCTCCTGGTTGCCCTTTTCACCGTAGATGCCAGCAATGAAGGGTCGAAACACAAACGGCTCGCATAGACGGCATAATATAGGCCATAAAGTGTACTTTTCCCGACTTGGTCTGTGACAAGCCATCAATATTCGAGTGTATTGCAATGGCGACTACATCCCGCAACTGATGACGTGCCAATGCTTGTGAAATGCTTTAATCAAACCGAAATGTGCATATTCAACAGGATGCACGTCACGTACCAACGAAGTTCGCCGAGTTTTCACCAATGTTCTTGCATCCGACGGCAGTTCAAGCAGTCTTTCTCTCAGAATTCGCAACAGCCGATTGACT
Organism: Paragonimus westermani; assembly: GCA_008508345.1. Taxonomy (NCBI): domain Eukaryota; kingdom Metazoa; phylum Platyhelminthes; class Trematoda; order Plagiorchiida; family Troglotrematidae; genus Paragonimus; species Paragonimus westermani. The sequence continues at coordinate 14,127 of QNGE01004538.1, forward strand.
TTCACTTTGGGAGTATCACTTGACACAACTCAATATCGGAACCGGTCGGCAAGAGTGTTCGACAACAAAACCTGGGCAACCTCAGCACCACAGGTTTCCTGCAACAATTCACACCGTTGTGCTTGCTCGAGAACATCTAACATTGTAGGTTAAATGAAGGAAGCATTTACAAACACCTTTAAACAAACTGGGTGCATGGTAATCAACAAGCTCCAGCCCAGCATTGGAAATGCCAGCGTGGAAACTTTCAACGGCACGGCGCACGTGACGGTAAATAGCAGGACGAATGACCAGTAATTCCATACCCCACTGGGAGCAATATACATTCGTTAATATAAACTCACATTTTGTTCAGATTGCCGATTGTTAGACGTTGTCAAACGAAACAACAAAATGGTAGCAAAAGTACGTTCCCAGGAACCGGCCAAGATAAACCAAATGAAATTCGAATGCGACAAAAGTGAACGCTTTGTGCAATGAAGTGTAGCTAAATAAAAATCGCCTATGCGTATAATAGGTGATTTCGTATATGTTAAAGTTTTCCTCCTCGGTTCTCATATGAATGCATTTGCGGAGACAAGTAAAGTTGGCGAAATTGATCACGCAGCATTTCATTCACGTTCGTTCTTGTTGATCCCTCATTTGTCACAAAAACGCAATCGTATTTTATCCTAATATTGACGTAATTCATCCCTAAACCTCACACCGTTCAAATGCCGAGCGTATTTCATCCCGAAACCGCCGTAAATTATCCTCAAATAATCCCTAATCTGTGCTAGCAGGGATGTGAGCTATGACGAACAATGGAACATATTATATTCTCGCATAAACTTCCATGTGACGTTTATAACACTGTGTTAATTGATTAAATATATACCATAAACAATGAGCTGTTATCAAACAACACGAGAAAAGATCGATTATAAGCTTTCCCTGGTGTGCGATTACAGCCGGATTTAAATGTTAGTTATCTCCGTACAGCCGTTATGTAGAATGAGAACAACGTTTGACAATACCAGGAGGTTGCCTGGTGGTGTATCAGAGGAGAAAAACGAAGAGTTGCGACTCAAGGTTAGTATGCAGTTACGAGACGAAGAGGTTGATTTTGCAAAATATTTTGGCATGCTCGGCTTTTGCATGGCGGTTTACAACACAGACACACAAGCTATTAATGAGTATGTGGTAAAGGCGTACCAGGATGATTGAGTTGTTACTAACGGCGATGTATATTGACACTTATATGCGTTGACTATAATTATGTTTTTCTGTTAGCTGGCAAGTCAAAAAGTACATCTACCCTGAAAGCGGTAGTTTTTACCGGTTCGAGGGGTGCTCGACGTAACATCACGCAACACAGAAGGTTTTCCTTCAGATGTTATTAGGTCCGTTTTCAAAGATTACTTCCTCAGACAAGTAGAGCTCGAAAATGAACGTGACGTTCGTCATTGTTAGGAAAGCTTCTAAGTTTCGTTTGAATTGGTGTATATTCTTACTAGACCTAATTGCATACGAGAGTTTGTTACAAATGTAGGAATATTTTACTAGGAAAAAATTGAACGCAATTTTTCGGGGATTTAAAAGATGCCAAGGTAAAGTCTTTGTTTCTGAGGTTATGCTTCGGCCCTTGCTGTAAGCTAGTCACGAACCTGACGGTGAATTTATTGCCATAGACCAAATTTTACATGAGTAAAAGGTTGAACATGAGTCGCCTTAACCAGAGAGGATTGAGTGCGAGCGTCTGGCAGCGTTCTCTGTAGCTCAGAGATGATGGACAACCCAATAAGCTTTCCGTGAATGCACGTTGGACGCTTTCCAGAGTTAGCCTATCAGACTTGCGCAGGTGGCCATATATGAACGTGCAGTACTTCAACTGGGGTCGTACACATAGTTCATGAAGGTGTAATCGTGCAGCAGGTAGGCGGAATGAGTGGTCACCGTAACCTATCGTCAATCTGGTTTTAGCGACCAGGAAAGATATGTTCTGCGAAGTTGAGTGAGTTTGAGTAGCGTGAACCCAGATCACGTACTGAGTTGACGGTTGATATGCTGTGACCGTCCAGCTTCATAGAGCAATCTGCTACGTGACAACCATGCACAACGATAGTGGATTTAGTGGCTGAAAATTTCATCAGCCAACTTTGACACCAAGTCTCTAGTGACATGAGGTCCTTTCGTGTATTTTCTAAACATGGATTTAGACTGCCATGGGGAAAGCTGTAAACAAATTTGATATGATCAGCGAATAGCAATAGTTTACCATGCTTGATAACTTGACATATATGGTTTATATATATGAGAAAGAGTAACAGTCCCATAACACTTCATTTTATCACCCCACCAGTGACTAGTCTGGGCACTGAGCCATTTTCTCCTATTTCCACTGTCTGTGTGCGGCCTGTAAGGTATGAGGAAAACCAACTAAGCAATGGATCACGTAAACCGAAGGACGCTATTTTGAGCAGAAGACGCTTATGAGGCACGCGATCGAAAGCCTTCACCATGTCCAACAGTATAATGATAATCGCCTCACCGGCGTCCGTGGATTCTGTCACACGGTTAAGAAATTCTACCTGGCATGTCACGCAAGAACGCTTGTTGAGAAACCCATGCTGGGAGTAGTTCATAAGGTTTTGTAATAACAGAAGTTCGATCATGCGACATTTTATTATCCTTTCCAACACCCTAGAACAAATTGAAGTATGGTTCATGCACGATAATTGCTAACATGTTGCGAGCCACTTTTATAGCGGGGCTTAATTGTAGAGTTTTTCCACTGAAGAAGGAAGGAACCTGATGTTAGAGAAAGTGTATAAATATTAAGCAGAAGTACAGGAATGTCTTTCCCCCGTATTTTAGGGCAACGGGGTGAATTCCATCAGGACAAGGTAGGTGAGAAGGTTTGATAACAGCTAACTGAGAGCGTGTGAGCACTGCATCAACAGGGATATGGCTTAGGAACGTACTTGTACTTACAGGAGGAGGTTGGGGCAGTGTGTGTCCTCCAATGCTGAAAGAAGCAGAAAATATGAATTAAATACCTAACAAATTGTTATAAGATCATCTACAGTGGTTTTATCATGTAGCGTCACTATCGGGATCGCAGGGTCCCTCTCATTATTCCCGCCTCCCATCAACTGCGAGCTCTTATCTGTGCTCTTAAGCGCACGTTTTTCCTCACTTATATGGAGCGTTTTGGTTCTATATTTAATAGCATTGAACATTTTATGCATCTGCATGATAGGAGAGAAGTTGCGTGTTTTCCGGTACCGCGATTTAAGATTTCTGATCCCACCTTGCTCATTTGGAGTGAGAATTATGCCGTTACCGCACACAGTACGGTGTTTTGACTTGTGCGGGGCTGAGATGTTCATGCAAGACCTGAGGTGTTCATTAAATGCCTCGGTTGCAATACTGGGGTCGGAGGTAATAAAATATGTTCCATTCCAGAGATTTCAGCAGTGTGGTAAACACGTTCCAGTCGACGAATTCAGTCTGGCTGTAGTGTATGACGATCGACTCTAATAGCTTTTAGGTCGAACATGAAGTTCATTATGTTATGATCACTTCCTGGAAATTATTCCAAGACGGATACAGTAGTAGAAGAGATGCGTGTGATGATTCTGTCGAGTAAGCGCTAGAACATGTTGCCGCCATCCGTTCACTTGGGCACATGCAAGGAACTCAACTTGACTTGCAGGGGCAGTGAAAGAGGTCCAGGAGATGTTGGGCATGTTGAAGTCTCTGTCAATTATCTTGTAATATGAATGTAAATGAATAAACATAAATAAATAATATATATTTCTTAACGCGTATGTGACAAGCACGCTTGGATATGCGCGATCACTGTAGTTGGTTACAAATTATACAAAAACGAATAATTAAACAGTAGCACAAACGTGAAGTCTGTTCCAAGAAGGACGTAGTCAAAGAGAAAATAACTGTAGTTCATGGAACTTCGACGCACGCAACGGAGAAAGAGAAGGTTCGCTCATTCCACAGAATTAGTCTCAAAAAATGGGATGTTAAACTAATTCACTGTTTACAAGGTTGTGGGATGATCGGTTTTTCAAATATTTCAAGGTCAATCCGGGAGGATGTCCAAACGCACCTTCAGAATTTTTGCTATTAGGGAGTAAAATTGGCGTCCGGAAATTGTCAAGATAGATCGTCTCTGGCAAGGCGTGGCGGAAAATCCCAAATGGGCAGATTCCAACGCAGCATTTCGTCGATTGCTAGAAAACGTCACAAAGTTGAACATCTCGTGAACCGTTCAGCTCAGACGAAGTTCCGGGCGTCTATATGTCGTAGAAAAATTCCATCGCTCAATGGATAATATGCGAATCGGGAGGGAGAATGTAATTCCACATGTTAGATGAGAAAATATGGGGTTATAACATTTACTATGACAGACAAAATATATGAGGAATTCTTGACGAAGAACTCGTTCGATATTATTATTTTTGCCACGATTATCGGAATATATAACCCTATCTACTGTTTGTTGTGGTATTTCACTAGGCATCCGAGATTTATTTGAGTAAACGGAGAATTGAGTCGACAGTTTGGAGGGCCGCATGAAATGTGCGTGACAACTAAAGCTCACATGACGTCGTTCTGTTGGACTTATTATTATTAGCCGAGTGCACATTTCATAGCAATTTGGGCATCGCATATACATGAGTAAACACATTTGATTAAAATAATGTTGGGTTAATACATAGTTCAGTCCGTTAATAAGGTTCGGCAAGTCGTGCTGATTGGCGTTAGGTGGTCTGCAGACACATCCTAAGAGAAATTCTCAGGGTCCAGTCGACAATAACAGCCACAAGGAATCATCTATCATACCAAGACATGGTTCATCGAGTATGGTCGCAGAATATTGCTCCCTTTGGTAGATTAAACATCCTCCACCTCGTCCTACACCACAATTTCTGCGGAACATGTGATAACCTCTGAGGTTTGGTTGTGTGTCTGGAGTCTCAGGTGTGCATCAAGATTTAGTGACTAGAATAATATAAGGATTATATGAAAAGATAAATGATCTAAAGATATATATTTCATAAGTTAGCAAATGTGCATTGAAAAGCTGCAAACTTAGTGCAATTTTCTTGTTCGGCATCATTTTATACTTTTAAAAATGTCTAAAACAGAACCATCTTTGTGGTTCAAGGACTCTGGTGACGATGCTTGGTCTGATATCCTTGTAATGAGCTAATTAGGAAATGGTTGGGTGTCATCTGCGTTTGAGTCCATGACAGGAAGTGTTGGACTAGTGCAAGTAAGGTTTGGTTGGGTAGTGGAACAATGGGGGGCGGAGTTGGCAGGAGAGGTTTGAAAGGTGTGTCCCAATAAAAAAGGGAGAGACTGAGGTGAATTGCACACACCCGCCTGCTCGTTGTCAGTGAAGTCATCACGGGTTGCGTTTAAGTGAGCATTCAAAAAATAGGGTCTATCATTATTGAATGGGGTGTTGAACATAGGATAAACAAATTCAGAGGGCTCCGGGTTAGTCTTGCATGAATAGATGCGTCACGTAAGAGACTGATATAACTAGGGAGAGGCCTGTAATCGGGAGATGGTAAGAGATGCGTCATTTTAATCGGTAGGTTCGGGTTTGCGTTTTCTTGCCAGTATATTTCTAATGGATCGGTTCGCATTTGTGCTGACTTCTCTACCAGGCTCTACGCTGCTCTGGGATTTAACTACCACCCACTGCCCGTACCTGAAAACCTGTTCACGATCCTCGACAGTGGAACCCACTTCGCCAAGCTAGATCTAGCCGATGCACACCTGCAGGTCAAAGTAGCCCCACAACCCGGTGGTCCGCTGATGATCAACAAACATCGCGGTCTTTGCCAGCACACCAGACTGTCATTCAGCATGGATATTGTCCCAGCCACTTTCCAGCAGATCATGGATGCCATGCTATTCGGCCCGTCTGGTATAGCTGCCCACTCGGACGACGTCAATACTGGGCAAACACATGACAGCCTTTGAGGACGAATGGCAGCCGTTCTACGACGAGTTCCAGAATACGACACTCGGCTCCGAGGAGATGAGACACAAAGGGGTGCTACAAAGGTTCTTGCTCACTTACAGGATCACGTCGATTCCGGCGATTCCCAGCGTACTCTCCCACCGAAGCCCTCATTTGCCGCAAGCTGTGGACGACATTCGACGCGATGCTGCCAGTGAAAACACTCCCTGAAGATAAGCAGCTGCCACCCCGACGTAGATTTGCCGTCGGCAATCTAGTTTACGAGAGGGACCATCGGTCAGGTCACCCCCAAAAGGTAGCAGCGACGGTGGAGCATCGGATCATCTCGATCCACCACGACGTCAACGTCGTAGGCGACATATATGGATGCGCCACGCCAACCAACTTCGCCCACGCTATTCCACAAACACTGGACAAGTAAAGAACCAATTGCCACTGGGCCTGCTTCTCGACTCCTTCGAGATCAGGCGCCCAACACAGCAAGTTCCCGCGACCGTTATCTCATCGACATCAACGTTTGGATCGAATCGTGAGCTGACTGCCTCGCAACCAAGACGATGGATGGACCGAAAACGCAGGCCCACTTGTCCAATACAGCTCGACTCACGGAAACGGCGGTACCAGTGAGTCTCAACAGAGGAAGTGTTGGAAAAGTACTTTCTCTCAGAAATACACTCTATTTCCAAGGGAGATGGATGCTTCCATTTGGAGAACTCGAGTGCCCGCGATCATTCTGGAAAATTTGAGTTCCGCGCCTGCTTCGGATCGGTTCATCGAGTGCCTCTAGGACCAAGGCCACTGTGAAGCAATGTTTGACTTTGGGCTGAGCAGCAAATGAAGCTCGTTTGGAGGCCGTCTTTCTCCTCTCTTATTGGGAGGTTCTAAATCGCGAGAGTTGAGTCCGGGTACTTGCGTTCTGATTATTCGTGTCGTTTGCGATATCGTTGCGTTTCGTTCGTGATCGAGGTACTGCCCGCGGTCTTTGTGTTCTTTCTTGCCTTCCTCTCTCAGGGGGTCATAGCACACATCCAGGCACATTCTGTACAGTTAAGATGGTCATCGAAAGTTCTATCTGATGCAACGCCATGAATCGCGACATCAACGGTTGGTCCAAGGCGTTCCTGCACAGTCAGCGATCTAAGATCCAGCGCTACACGAGTTCCTCATTGAATAATTCTGCTACCCCCTAGAAGTGTTCGGGTTACTGGCAACTCCTCATATAGCAGCTTAGTCAAATCAGACGAACCAGTCATTAATTTGGTGGCACTTGAGTTAGGCTAGATGTAAGCAACTAAACGAAAGGGAAGGAAACGGGACAGGGGTCGAGAAGCTTACCAGATAGTTGCAAGTTTGGGTGTTCTCTGAGGCACAATTCTTTCCCCACTTTTCTTTTCCTTCCATGCGAGCCCCACACACATTCCCAACAACTCGTTTGGTTGAAGTAAGCAGATGATGTCGTCTTCGGTGTAAAACACTCGGAAATATTCCCTTCCCACGTCCTGCAGAATGGCCTCACCGATTTGGGCATGTGGCTTAACGCATGTTTTTATCACTCAATACACCAAAGTGTACTGATGCTTCATTTTTCATTCTCAGATAAACAACCTACCAGAAGCATTTTGATACTTGTCTCCAAGCACAAGTTGAGACCGAGTTACTTCTTAAGCATTAATTTGTTGAGCATTCAGGTGTCACACTGAGCCGAAACTAGGCTTGGTCGCCTCATGTTTACAACGAGTTTACCGAAGTGAAGAGACTCACGTTCTATGTTTCACGTCGAATGTCCATTTCAACTCTGTATAATCTCATTCACCACAATGCGAATGCACGGTTACCCTATTTTTGGATAACTGCCTCCCAGCCATTTCCATTGACTGTTAACTTAAGATTTTGAAATTTCTTCTAGATCCCTGAAAGGACGAAAGGACTGGTCACTGTAGATCGGGTTCGTCTCTGGGGCCGGGACTCCCGCGATTCGCAGGGTCGGTGGCTTGAGACGTTAGGTGAGATGGCGGCTAACCGAGCACAGCGGCGTGAGTGTTATTATTGTGTCCGAGTTAACTGTGAATGCATTTAATGACGCTGGACAGTGAAAACCGTTAGGAAGTTGTCTTGTTGATGACGCCTTATTTTTACTTGCAACCCGATTGTTTTTTTTGCAAGGTGTAGGCACCTTGATGTCGTAGGATTGAATATGGATGTAGCTAGTTTTTAGTGGTCAGGTCTCTTCCCGTACTCTTCTTTCTTTCTCTTTCTATACAGGATTTGCTTTTTTTATTCATGGCTGTATGGCGGTTAAGCATCAGTGTGAACCATTGATGTGTTTTCTGTTATGATGATTAGGCAATTCAGTATATATCAGTATATATCAAAAGGTGTGATATTTAACAGAAATTCCAATTCACGGTCAGTTCACTTGGACCATTGTTGGAATTAATGAGAAACCGAACTAGGTGAGGGGTAATGGACTGACCTTATCGGTTGGTGGTATTCGGTTTGCATCAGCCTTTCAAAATGATCGAAGCCAAAGAACGCCTTCGCTTAACCATCACAGCAACTAGCTTGTGTCGCACCACTTACGGTTCCAGTTACACACCCCGTGTCCAGTGCAAACCAGGATGGATAGGACCGGAAGGCGGGTGAGTGAGGCCTTTGTGTGAAACCGGCCGATAATGGTTAGTTAATTCATAGGCAAGTTCAAAAGAGCTCGATCAACCTAACAATCACAGTTCGGATGTACCGGTTACTGGTCTCGCGTTAAGTTATATCTATAAACGGAACATAATATTGGCGTCGCGGCAGTCTTCAATAACGATGGATCTTATGCTTTACGAAACGCTGGACATTCGTTCATCCCCCCGTAATATTGAGTATTCGTTTGAACGAATGAAATATGGTGTAGGATGAATGGGTCTAAACGCTGTATACAGTTCAGGTGTAAATACGAAATCAAGAAGTGATAAAAATGAAAACGGCTGACTCAGAGTAGTTCGTGAAAGTGCGTCGTTTATAGTTCCACCACACGAAATGAAGTATCCAATCGATCTGTCGTATAGTTCTACGTAAATTTAGAAGTCAGAACGGAGATAATTCCGAATCCCGATGAATTTAGAAATGTGCTGAAATAAATGCGAATTCCGTTGGCTGTTAACTCTCCGGAAATCCGTACACACGAGACAACAAACGCAAAGAGAGAACACAGGGCTTGCGACCTTGGAAGTGTGTATTTTTGTTAATTGAATCAACTCACGTGATTTAAACCAGTGTACATGTGAATTGGAAAAAGGTGAAAAAATGTGAGAAACAATGATAATTGTGCTGTACAAAACGCTGCAGCACTTCCCCCTAGAGCGTTAATTATTGTATGAAAACGCTCGAATAGAATATAATGACATCACTTTAAGTAGTCTGCAAAACGGACAGGTGGTTTGTGCGGTCATCCGCAACGTGTTTGTGGTGGAAGGCGATGAAAGAATTGCACGTCCTCTGCAGGAGTAGTGGTGTCCGAAAGTGTTTTTGGGATGTGTGGGATGAATTGGGTCGGAAGACCTGGATGGGAGGAAGAGGTAGTCACAGCGAGAGGAGGAGGAGGCACGTAGGCCACTTTCAAGCGGTCAATGCTTGCTGAATCGCGAGTGCGGTTACGGCCGATGATAAAATACTTATCTTGGCGTTCGAGTACTCTGAACGGGCCGCCATAATGTGGCTGGAGGGACTTCTTTTGTGCATCAGCTTTGGCAAACGCGAAGGGGCAAATGCGCAAGTCTTCGTGCATTTGAGTCTGCCTCGGGGTGGTCCTCGTCGGGGTTGGCTTTAACCTGCTCATGTTTAGTTTCAGAAGGGTGACGTATGACGTTGGGTCTATCTCGCCAGTGGTTCTAGCATCCGTGAACATTTCACCTGGTAGGCGTAACGTACTGCCATAGACGAGTTCAGCCGGGGTGCAGCCGATGTCTTCCTCGACGGTGTTACGGATGCCAAGCAAAATGAGTGGTAGGTTTTTTGACCAGTTTGGGCCAGATGTCGTAGCAAAGATGGCAGCTTCAAACTGACGATGGAAACGTTCCAATAAGCCATTTGATGCTGGTTATAGGCGGTTGTTCGGAAGTGTTCACAACGGAGTAAGTGCTGCAGATCGCGAAACAGCGTGGATGTGACCTGGGAACTGCGGTCAGTAGTGATGGAGGTAGGTACGCCGAAATAGGATAATCAAGTTTCCACAAACTTCCGTGCGACGTCCTCGGCCAAGATGTCACGTATGGGTGTCGCTTGCGGCCATCGTGTGAAACGATCAATGCACGTCAACAAATGCGTAAAGCCATTCGAAGTTGGAAGTTGGCCTACAATTCCAATGTGGATGTGTCTGAAGCGGGCGTCAGGTGCACTGAATGTGCCATATTCAATATCATGAAGCGTCAACCGAATCTGTCATTTCGTGACTTCATTCTCCAGATACAAACTCAGGTAGCACTTTAAGGTTTTGGTGATCAGTTGGAGGTCCAACTTCGCGACCGACTCATTGCCGGTGTTCATGCTCCGGATCTACATAGACAACTACTGCTACTTCATAAACCTACGTATCAAACTACCAAAGTCATCTGTCAGTACGAAGACGATAATAATACATTCCATAGTGGGAGTTCTAGTGAGACCCCGGTCTTGTTTGGATCAGTGAAAAAGCGATCTGCGGAACAAAGTATTCTGCGGCTATTCAATTCAGCTTCTAAATATGGTTCTCGACCAGTTTCACAAAATTATTCGCAACAGTCAACAAAGTTCACTGACAGATTTGGGAATTGTGCTTCATGTGGCAATAAACATTCCAGATACACATGCGTTCACCGCAGCTCTATAAGCCACAAGCGTGGAAAACAAGGTCTGTAAGTCGAAAAGAAATTGCCAATTCATAGTAACTGGTCAAAATGAATTCGATGCTACATGTGACAAGATGGAATCCTTCACTTTGACAGTCGATTCATCTACTTGAGGGCATTTATTTCACACCCTTTCCATAGTACGTGGCACAAGGCGTGATTTTATCATCAGCACTGGCAGTGTAGAATCTATTATACCACAAAGACATCTATCACAGTCTTATCCAAATTACATACTTCGTCCTTGTTCTGTAACCATACGAGGTATAACTGGTCATTCCATTTCTGTTTTGGGTACATTCACTATTCCGATCTTTAACAAACAATCCAAGCCAATTGATTACACCTTTATTGTTACTCATCATAGCCCATCCATTTTGGGGCTAAATGTTTTAAAAATGCTACATATACAGGTTTCCTTGTTTGTACCACCGAGTAATTCCACAAGCTTGAAAGACCACATTCTTAAGTGCTCGAAGGCCACGGGAGGCATGATGATACCTCCGGTTAAACTAGAGGTAACTGGTGGTCCGGTTTTTTCTGAAACGTCGTATAATTCCTTATGGACTCCGTGAACCGGTAACTAAAGTGCTCAACGAGCTAATAGAGAATTGCGTTATTGAGCCTATTGATTCATCCTCTTGGGTCACGCCGATTGTGACACCTTTGAAGTCTGAGGGGAAAATTCCGCGAATATATGGAGATTATCGACTTTCTGTAAATCGATGCCTTAAGCAACATACATGTACTACAGCTGAACCTGAGGACATTCTGTACAAGATATTAGGATCCAAAGTTTTCTCTAAGATAGACTTGAAGAATGCATATTTAAAAATTCCTTTGGATGAGACATCAATGTCGATAACAACAATCAATACACCTAATGGACCATTTCAGTACCGATTTTTGCCCTTAGGAGTTAGTAATTCTCCGGCTATCTTTCAGCAGGTAATGAATAACATTGTGAAGGGCATGGGTGGTGTTGAAGTTTATCAGGATGATATCACCGTACATGCTCTAGACAAGTTAGTTCATGATTCTCGTCTTTTGAAACTATCCCAACAGATTTTGACAAGAACACTGCCGTTGATCCAAACAAATGCGCTTTTACTGTGAGCCGCTTCGAGTGTCTCAGGTAACTATTTGATGGTAAGGGATTCAAACCTGATGCCAAACGTCTAGATCCATTAGTTAATGCACCTCCACCCACAAACCTATTCTAACTGCGTTCTTTGGAAGGTACTTTGCAGTACTATTCCCGTTTCATTTCAAATTTCTTCCATCTTGTTTATTTCAGTTGCTTTCTGAGAGGCAGTTCACGTGGACTCCAACTCATGGAAGTTGTGTGCGTTCATTGTTAAACTCTTTGTCCCATGATGCTACACTTTGTCCATTTTTTCAAAACTATGCCTGTGTTAATTATTGATGCTCCTCCAGTTGGAATCGGAGCTTTGACTGAACGGGACAACAAACCAGTTATGTGTATATCACGCCGAATTAGTCCAGCAGGAAGGAGTTATGCCCAGACACACCGTGAAGCTCTGTCGGTATACTGGGCGGTGAAGCGGCTTCATGAGTATCTGTTTGGAATACCATTCAAAATTGTGTTGGATCATGAAGCACTGGAATTTATCTATAATCCTGAAAAGTCATTGACAAGTTCTTCAGCAGCCATGGTTCAACGATGGAGCATAGCATTCAGTGCATATGACTATACTATAGTGCACAAATCAGCCAACCAAATCAAACATTTGGATTACTTGTCACGTGTTCCATATACATCTGAACAAATTTGTGGTAATGATTGACTTCTAATCCAGCCCCTGCCGGTTAGCTGAACAGGATTGATTCGCGATACTCAACGTTACTTTTCAACCATTCTCAGTGCGCTACATCGTGGTTAGGTGCCACAAGTCAGACGGAAATTTCCTACATTTCATGTGCGTCGGAAAGAGTTATCACTCACTCCAGGTATATTATTGTGCTTGAATGACAGAATTGTTATACCTACAACTCTTCGTAGAGCTGTTCCGGACGATCTACATTATGGACATCTCGGAGTTGAAAAGATGAAATCTCTGACCAGATTAACGTGCTGATGGCCAGAGATTAACGCTGATATTTGTCGTTTGGCTGAGAGTTGTTCATCTTGCCATCACAAATTCCACAATTCACCGTCTAAATGGACTCCATGGCTGATGTCATCTGAGGCCTGGCAACGGGTTCAGGCGGATTACTGTGGTTCCATTTTTGACAGGTATTATGCGCTAGTAATGATCGATTCCTATTCGAAGTGGCCGGAATTAGCATTCACAACAATGCCCACTGCGGAATTCACTATGTACACACTCATAAGTATATTCAGCAGAGAAGGTATGCCCCTTGTGTTGGTGACTGACAATGGTACCAATTTCAATGCCAATCTTCTAAATACTTGGCTCAACGTTATTGGATGCAAACATCTGTTTACTCCTGCTCGACATCCCTGCTCTAATGGTCAGGCTGAAAACTTTGTTGAAACACTCAAAAGTGTTATAGCCTTTCTTCAGTGTACTACACTCAGAGATCTTAAAAAAGGTGTTGACAACTTCTTTCTACAATATCGCAATGCATGTCATTCAACTACACATGAAAGTTCCGTCAAACGTTTTAAAGGAAGGTCTCTGAGGTCAAACTTGATGTGTATTCAATCGTCTAAAGTTATCTTTTATCCTGGTAATGGCTTGAGACCGTCATCCGGTTTATTTTTAAAGAATCTTGGTAAATGCTTATACCGATTTCAAAATGTTGATGAGTTATCTGTACATAATCGACACATGGATCGGGAACGCCTTGAGGATACAGGCCGGTTCGTTCCAAATTGTGTTGTGACCTCAGATAGTGATGATTCTGCTCTAGTTTCGAATTCGAACCAAGAAATTACAAGCATCATTCGTAAGACTTCGAAACTGCAAATGAAACCCAGAAAGGATTTCAAGAACCCGCAGTACCATTCAACGCGTAGTGGATGTTATTATTGTCACTGAACATATAATTTCACGTAAATTATTGAGGTTTATGTGAGACACTATTGATACGACGCGTAATAATAATAATACAAGTGTTTGATTATTGTTCATCCGTTGTGCTCTGCTCAATTCAGATATAACGGTTACTGCCCACACGTAAAGTTATATCTATTCACGAAACATCACAATCATCTACTTCCAACTCTGGGTATTCGTCTTCATACCTGGAGTATCTGTAAGTGAAAACAACAAGTCCTGACCAGCCGAACAAGGCCCCAAACCAACAACAAGACCTGTACGGCACTTACTAGAGAATAATATTTCGGATGTGTAATACAAGTTCAAATCAAAATTGCCTCACAAGCGCCACGAATCTGGATCTTAAAACCACATTCTAAGAAACGGCGCTTTGCTCATGAAACCGCACAATTCGACCTCCACTGCTCTCAAACCAACCTAGAACTGTACTAGGTGTCACGGCTTTCATACGTTACCCAGTAGCTCCATAGTAACTCATCCTCTCACCCGAAATATGGCTGCTACTATGAATCAAGTTCTTAATATGTACACCCCAACAAATACGTCACCACCTGATTACGTCACCAACACAAACATCCTCCAAACTTGTCGCTTTTTATTGCACCCCTCGGTATTTCATCCACTAACACATGGCCCCCTTCCCCATGTCCAACCCAATCATTTTACCATAATGACACCCAGCACTTTCTATCGTGCAGGCAAACCTTTGAGACACCCACTAGAATATGAGCAGAAAGTTGGTGAATTTTGCAACACGCTTTCCCATCTGCCATGAAGTTCTTTCGCAGTTTGAATGTTGTGCCCAACGAAAAGAACTGCATCAAGTTATTACCCACGAACGCAACATCACTTGTAAGTAAGATGCACACTTTCAAATTCTTTTCCTTCCATCTACCTCTCACACCATTCCTATAACTGAGAAATGGTGCTCCCCTGGTACTCCAGACATTCAGATGATCATCATAGGAAATCACATGTCTCGTAGAGAGCGTCTCACAGGGCAGGGTGTTGAATGTATTTTTTCACGTAAAACGGCAGTTTCCCGGGGTAACACCTGATAAGTCTAGTCTTCATGAAACCGAAGACTCGTTGTCGTTAACGGACTGTAGTCATTCTTGTGAACCACCCGTAGGATGTATCTACAGATGGCTTAATGCTAGTAGCAATCAGTTGATTGACGTTATAAAGATAATCAGTCCTGTGTCAAACATACCTTGCGAACACGAACTGATCGGTAGTGACTTTAACGTGCATAATATTTCCTGGACCTCAATCTCAGCTCCAGCAAAACAAGACGAATTTCTTTCATACATTCTACCGGATGATTGGAACCAACATGTCCTAACGCCCACCAGACAGATACATACATTATATCTCATGTTTATCATAGGTATTCCGTCTGCAGGTATGTCTTTTACAACGAGTTCCAGGAAGCGGACACAGTATCGCCAAATATCTGTTTGATGTCAATATGGCTACCAAACCGACAGTTGTATTATACCGTTCGACCGGATTTATTGACTGAGATGTCATCTTCCTACTAAGATCCTCAGGTTGGAACACCTTCTTTCTTACATTGGACCTGGACATAGTGACCGAGGAATTTACCAAGCATCTGACATCTTGTATCGACGTTCTGGCCCTCAGAAAGTCAAAACTCGTTGATCCGCATGTACGCGGTGGAGACCCTTCTACAAAAGCGACTGAGAGAATGAAAATGTATAAGTCGAGATACAGTAAAACACTGGATTTTTCCTCGCGATGCAAATGAGCAACACCTTTCTTTCAGGGAAGGGCACACCATGTCAAATGTCAAACCTCATAGGAAACGAAGATTTCCACAGTAACCTTCTGCTTGATGTTAGAAGTTTGCGTCCACAAACAGCCACCACAAACACTCAACTAGTCCCGTACCAGATGATATCCCATCAGGGGTCACCGAGCACAACGGTGAGCAAATACTAAATCCTTCACCTAAATTGGTCACCTTGTCGCCTTTGTACGGCACCTGTCCATCTCAGAAGAAGAAGTCAATCTTTGAGCCTCACAACAAGACAAGTATGTCTTCAGGTAGCAATAACTAAAAATGCAATAGCCTGTACCAAAAAGACGTCCATACTGCTGGCTCCAAGGCTGACGCCATTTCAAATGTAAGCTCGACTTCCGGTTGAGTGTTCCGCCTTCATTCCTTGACATCTACGCTATCTCGATGGGATTGTGGTAGAAAGCTTATGAGGATACCGTTCATCATTAACCTACAGACAGTGCTGTGGAAAGCTTGGTATTGAGCCACTTTGGTTGTGCAGAATTAAGTTGAATCCGATAATCCTTTATAAACTCGTACGATCGAATGCCATCAGCAGAGCGATTTTCATTCACTTACAACACAGTTCCCCGTATGGTCAAAGAAATAGAGGCTNACTAGAGAATAATATTTCGGATGTGTAATACAAGTTCAAATCAAAATTGCCTCACAAGCGCCACGAATCTGGATCTTAAAACCACATTCTAAGAAACGGCGCTTTGCTCATGAAACCGCACAATTCGACCTCCACTGCTCTCAAACCAACCTAGAACTGTACTAGGTGTCACGGCTTTCATACGTTACCCAGTAGCTCCATAGTAACTCATCCTCTCACCCGAAATATGGCTGCTACTATGAATCAAGTTCTTAATATGTACACCCCAACAAATACGTCACCACCTGATTACGTCACCAACACAAACATCCTCCAAACTTGTCGCTTTTTATTGCACCCCTCGGTATTTCATCCACTAACACATGGCCCCCTTCCCCATGTCCAACCCAATCATTTTACCATAATGACACCCAGCACTTTCTATCGTGCAGGCAAACCTTTGAGACACCCACTAGAATATGAGCAGAAAGTTGGTGAATTTTGCAACACGCTTTCCCATCTGCCATGAAGTTCTTTCGCAGTTTGAATGTTGTGCCCAACGAAAAGAACTGCATCAAGTTATTACCCACGAACGCAACATCACTTGTAAGTAAGATGCACACTTTCAAATTCTTTTCCTTCCATCTACCTCTCACACCATTCCTATAACTGAGAAATGGTGCTCCCCTGGTACTCCAGACATTCAGATGATCATCATAGGAAATCACATGTCTCGTAGAGAGCGTCTCACAGGGCAGGGTGTTGAATGTATTTTTTCACGTAAAACGGCAGTTTCCCGGGGTAACACCTGATAAGTCTAGTCTTCATGAAACCGAAGACTCGTTGTCGTTAACGGACTGTAGTCATTCTTGTGAACCACCCGTAGGATGTATCTACAGATGGCTTAATGCTAGTAGCAATCAGTTGATTGACGTTATAAAGATAATCAGTCCTGTGTCAAACATACCTTGCGAACACGAACTGATCGGTAGTGACTTTAACGTGCATAATATTTCCTGGACCTCAATCTCAGCTCCAGCAAAACAAGACGAATTTCTTTCATACATTCTACCGGATGATTGGAACCAACATGTCCTAACGCCCACCAGACAGATACATACATTATATCTCATGTTTATCATAGGTATTCCGTCTGCAGGTATGTCTTTTACAACGAGTTCCAGGAAGCGGACACAGTATCGCCAAATATCTGTTTGATGTCAATATGGCTACCAAACCGACAGTTGTATTATACCGTTCGACCGGATTTATTGACTGAGATGTCATCTTCCTACTAAGATCCTCAGGTTGGAACACCTTCTTTCTTACATTGGACCTGGACATAGTGACCGAGGAATTTACCAAGCATCTGACATCTTGTATCGACGTTCTGGCCCTCAGAAAGTCAAAACTCGTTGATCCGCATGTACGCGGTGGAGACCCTTCTACAAAAGCGACTGAGAGAATGAAAATGTATAAGTCGAGATACAGTAAAACACTGGATTTTTCCTCGCGATGCAAATGAGCAACACCTTTCTTTCAGGGAAGGGCACACCATGTCAAATGTCAAACCTCATAGGAAACGAAGATTTCCACAGTAACCTTCTGCTTGATGTTAGAAGTTTGCGTCCACAAACAGCCACCACAAACACTCAACTAGTCCCGTACCAGATGATATCCCATCAGGGGTCACCGAGCACAACGGTGAGCAAATACTAAATCCTTCACCTAAATTGGTCACCTTGTCGCCTTTGTACGGCACCTGTCCATCTCAGAAGAAGAAGTCAATCTTTGAGCCTCACAACAAGACAAGTATGTCTTCAGGTAGCAATAACTAAAAGGGCAATAGCCTGTACCAAAAAGACGTCCATACTGCTGGCTCCAAGGCTGACGCCATTCCAAATGTAAGCTCGACTTCCGGTTGAGTGTTCCGCATTCATTCATTGACATCTACGCTATCTCGATGGGATTGTGGTAGAAAGCTGATGAGGATACCGTTCATCATTAACCTACAGACAGTGCTGTGGAAAGCTTGGTATTGAGCCACTTTGGTTGTGCAGAATTAAGTTGAATCCGATAATCCTTTATAAACTCGTACGATCGAATGCCATCAGCAGAGCGATTTTCATTCACTTACAACACAGTTCCCCGTATGGTCAAAGAAATAGAGGCTCCACTTCGTCAACCCGGCTGTCTCGAAAAACGATACACGAAAACAATAGAATAAAATAATAAAATACTTCTGTATGTGGGGTGAGATTCGGAGTAAAGCCAGAGCCAGTGAAATCATTCAGCGTTCTAAAACGGGTTTGGACAGCTATCTTACTCTGTCAAACAGTGTGTATCTTCAAACTTTGTGTATCCTCTGATTACCTTTTTGAGTGAAGTCCGGGAAACATTTTGCCGTCAGCTGCGTACAACGTACATACCCGTCTTCACTGTAAGAATCAACTCAAAAACGGCTTGCTTGAAGCAGTTCGTCGTATCATTGACTCACACCGCCACCTAGCATCTGGTCTACTACACGCTCACGAAACCGTCGTAAAATCATCGTCATTTTATTCATGTGCTCGCACTACCTAGAGTGCTGTGAAATATAAGATTGGCACCCAATAATGAATCCAGCAGAATGACTTTACACGAGTCATGCTTGAAACGCGCACAATTTATGGTGCCTTACAACTCGTTCACTCATTATTCCGGTTGTCTGAATAACTCTTGGGTAAACTGCGGGATACCATAGAAGCTAATTAGCAGTTATATATTTTATTAATCAGAGCAAACAATGTTATCACGCGATGTCTACCAAATATTGTTGCATACACATTATTCGTCGTGATAAATGCGATCACTCCATATTTTCTCATTTGGCGTATGAAATTGCGTGCCTCTTTTAATCCTAGGAACATCCGTTGTTCGAGGGAATCTTCTGCGACGAGTGGACGCACAAAACCTCGTTTCAACCAAGTAGTTCACGAGCTTTTCAAATTTTTGACGGTTTCCAGCAACCGACGAAGTGCTGCGCTGGATCCAACCCGATCGTTCGTCAAACTTTCCCACCATTCTTCCTTTCTCATCGAAACCGACATATTTTATTAATTTGTGACGCTATTTTTATCACGTGAAGNACTCAAGTATTTCTCTATTACCTCACTTGTGACATCTTCGTTCTGTGAATTGTCATTAATAAATTTGGTAATGTTCATTTACGCTATCAGGAGGATACTAGGTATCCACGTGAAATTTGTTTTAATACACCAACATGCAATAGAACATGACGCTGGCTTTTGTGTTCGAACGGCCATTTTTATCCACCATTGCCTTGTAGAATGGCTGATCGCTATGCCCAAAGGCCGCGTGGTTGCTCACGTTCCAAAATCCATCGTCTCATAAAGCTGGCACAGAAAGAGTATGGTTGGCATCCTTTCACAAAGGATAAAACTGCTATCCATGGTAGCAATCTGCTGCTAAATGATGTTTTTACCGACAGCACGGATGAGTTAATGTTTCGGATCATGACGAATGGAAGGCGGTGCGGACGTTCGATTGACCAGTAAGTGTTCCATTTCAATAATCGTATTTGTAACAAACAGTGAGATATTGGACGTTCAGTTCAAATCCCAGAGCTTGTTTGTTTGGCCCAAATGTGAGAAAATTTAAATTGCCTCTACACGGTCACCCACTTGTCGTAGACTAGTGATGGTATGATTTCATCGCTCAGCGTATTATTCTCGTCGGATCCATTGCGGTGATCCATGATCGTATTTCTCATATTAACTGAGATATCCCACTTTTTCAGATTTGGACTCTCAGGCGGATGTCCGGAAATCTTAATAATTGCATAGGGAACCGGAGAAGGATGGTGACACAGCAAACTGGAGATGAACGATCACGTGATGGAACAATATTCCCGCAATATGTACATTCCATGGATGTCCATTAAATTTTTAACGCATTCAATTCGTGTTTTCTCAAACGAAGGCGGATTTATGGAATACGCTGCGCTAAGGTGTGCTTTCGTTGAGATAAACCTTGAAAACATGACGAATTCGTTAACTATGGTGATTATGAGAGAAACCGAAAGGTGTTAGAAACGAAATAAGGCGTGCCAAGAATTCTCCTTTCGACCGTCTTTTGAGTGACTTGAAGGTGTTCAGTTAAGACTCTACAAAAACACTCAAAAGACGGTCGTGCCAAATGGGTCCTGACTCTCTCACGGAAACCGACCTATTTTATTACCTTTTGACGCTAGTTTTATCACGTTGAGGCAAAACTCTCTGGAGATGCATTTAGCCGTTCTCTCTAAGGTGATCTTGAACTATTTAAAACAACGATCAGAACACAACCTTGTAGGAGGTAAATAGTCGTAACATCACGTTTTGGACTAACTCTACGGAGCAAGTGAACTACACATTTCACTGATGCGTACGTCAAGATTTTGTGAACTGCAATCATTTTCTTTCTGACTACACTCATTTTGGTATCAGATTTCACTTTTGTAGTGCTGTTTGCTTACTTGTTGTTTTGCGTCGCCTGTGTAGTGCTAGATCTTGAATTCGTACGCCCAGAGTTTCCCCAACGTTTTGGACTAACTCTACGGAGCAAGTGAACTACACATTTTACCGCTGCGTACGTCAAGTTTTTGTAAGCTGCAATCATTTTCTTTCTGACTACGCTCTTTTTGGTATCACATTTCACGTTTGTAGTGCTGTTTGCTTACTTGTTGTTTCGTGTCGCTCGTATTTTTCAACGATCGCGCATATCTCAGCGTGCTTCTCACATATGTGTTGAAAAGTTCACGTAAGTATTATTATTATCTGCTCATCAACGTCATTTACTTTCATAAAGTACAAAATAGCGGTATAGCTGGGAGATGGTAATAAGAAACACGTTATTCTTGTTTGTACATGTGATCATTCTATACTTTCACATTTTACACACGAGATTGCCCAGTTTTCTCACGCTCACAAACACTGGCCACGTGAGAAATCTCCCAGGACGCATGGGCGCTTCAAACCCTGTATCGGTTGAACGAGTTTTGAGGTTTTCAACTTTCGGTTTGTTTTCGAGTCACTAGAGATGTCTTGCGCTAAAGTCATTCAGGTTGTTCGCTGGATTTTGGCATTCCCCGCCACTCCTTGGCTTTGATTACTCACTTGTACATCTTGTCGGCACTACTTATACCACGTAGTGGCATAACATCCTGACGACGTATTTGAACCTATTTTCCGGAGTCGCCTCGAACTATTTGAAATATCGGTTTATAAATGGCCTTTAAAAATGTAACTCAGTGTAATGTCGTTTCTCTAGAACCGAGTCTGTGAAACAGGCGAACTATCTTCTTCTGTCATGTGTGCCTCGAATTTTTTTAAAGTGCGGTACCTTCCCTGATTGAGCCCGTCATCTTGAGAGCCTTTGCACTTGTCGTATTATATAATTACGTGTTTTTCTATCAGCCGTAATTATCTTCAGTGTCCACTCGAGTCCGAACGTTTTTCGCACAGATGAATTGAGAAATACACGTCCCTGTTAATGAGTTCTCTGCAACATGAACTGAACGACGGTAAGTGCACCTTGAAAAGGATGCGTTCAAAGTGACTCATCGTCGTGAACAACTGAAATTGATCAAAAGTGAAGCGGAACAAACCTGAAAAATAAGTCATGAACGTTCTACTGACGTCTCATTCATGCACCAGCCGAAACCGACAAACCAAGATATTGCTACCTGAACTTGTGAAAAAATCACGCTGGTGTCGTCGAAATGAGTGAATGATTCCACACGGTTCTATGTGTGTAGTGCCACAGTGACAGATTACGACTGTTGCTAGACAAATCGAAGCGCTTTAAGAAGCGGTGCTTTTACTTTTACTAATGTCATGAGAAATTAATTGAATAATAATTCACAATATTTTACTCACTGCGCTCTGATCTCGCGGGGTAACTTTGCATGTATGCAATCCATGTGATACACGGACAACATGCATATGATCACCACAGAATTTTAAGAAAAATTAGCTTTACACAGCCGGTGTTTAAACTTAGGTAGATGTTTAATAGTGTAGTGAGATCACCTTCGACTTCCTCAAAATTCTAAACTCCCCGCGACGTGAGATTTGCCGTGCCAGTATCACCTTGCCGGTTAACACTACCTTGTAAACGTAAATTTACTACAAACCGCTAGCATCCAAGTTAGTGGGCCAGCATAAGTATCGCAGTTTTGCTCTTAGCTGTATAATGAATTCGAATCAGCTCTACTGCTGTAGGATAACAATGTTGGGCTATTACCGTTAGGAATGCCGCTTAACCAGTCTAACGCTTGTTCGAATTCTAAAGGTCGACCGGAATTTTCCGTCGACGCACTCTTCCACTCTGGCGGCTGCTGTGCCGTTGTGCTCAAAGTGCTCTCACGTCCAGCTACCTAGCACCCCTTAATTGTTACGTTAAAGTCTGTTGTGAACGGTGAGTAAACCAATAAATAAAGTTTGTTTGCAGATTCATCGTTTTCTTCCTGCGACTTCCGATTCACTGTAGCATAGGGTTGGGGAAACTCTGGGCGTACGAATTCAAGATCTAGCACTACAATAGCACACAAAAGTTGTTAGGCTCTTTACCTTTAGGATATTGGCAGAGGGCGCAGCACAAGGCTAACGGGAGGTTTTAATGTGATTTTGTGAGGCATGCTCTTGGGGCACTTCTGTGTTATTGGCAAAGCATTTTTGTATGCACGGCTTTCATATGATAATTAGTGTTCTTCTGATACCGACTTATTGATCACAGCATGGAAGCGTGCAAGAAAGAACAGGTTATTACAAGCAAGCATATATATTCAGATAAGAATATGTATGTGCAAGCTACAAACCTGTTGTTTCAAGTGGACTTTGAATATAGCTGTATATATGATCATTGCTGGTGGACTTGCTAATGAGCTCCGTTTCCGAATTTTCCAGCAATCTGACTAATGCGTTCACTGTACTGCACAAGACTAAGGTAGTGTTGATTTTTCAACAATTTTAGGAATATGCAATAGACAAAGTGCTGGAAGGGATTGGAAGTAAATGATGGGGATACAACAAACTGCCTCAAGCAAGCTGTTTTCGAGGGGATGCCTGGTGGGGGAACGTATTCATGAGGGTTAGGTGTTTCTGGTGCCACAATGAAAAATACATCGGATATACAACGTCTGAAGATAGGCATTACGCTTAATAGCGCAAAGTGGCTGTCTTGGTTTTTTGGAGCGGCAAATGTTATTAGAATCTCTGGTGATAGTTTTCAAGTCTCACGAAATTTGACCAGTAAAGCTGTTTCGTTACGTCGATTCACGTTCTACAAAGTGAGCCTGCATTATTAGTCAACTTCATGGTAGAAGGTGTTCACTATAATTGAACATCAAACGGCTACGCCCTTAGTAGATGCAAGTAAAGTCGGAAATATGAAGATGAATTTGCTTAGGAGAGGGAAGGCAGCCAACCTTGAAAGCTTGAGAACAAACGGAGGAACATACGAGCGTAAGTTCTTCACTGGCCTGAGAGGCAGCCAAACAGTAAGTTTCGCGATTATTTCAACCAATGTGGCATGGTCAGTGACCGAACGTTGTGAAAATATTCTTGTCTTGGATATTTGTGAAATCAGAATAAGAAGTGACTGCGTAAACTGCATCGAATGATGTGATTAGTAGTTTTCGGCAAGAATTCTCATATAATGTCAGCACATTGGTGCACGTTAGTGAAATATATGACTGTAACAACCAGTTGTTATCACAAAGCCCAACAAAAGGCCGGCAGGAGCTTTCATTACCATGACATTACTACCGATTTTTTTATCACTTCGCATTATACAATCCATATATAAACTGGAACCCTTACTTTTTGTGGTCTCTCCAAGTATTTGAGGCATGGAAAGAAACACGTGGGTTGAAGCGACATTTTAATACGGTCTTGTGAGATATATAGATGTGATATCATTTTCCGGTTATTCTCAGCAGGTCCAGTGTGCATAACTTTTTATAATGCTCAGAAAACAACTGGAGCTGACCACCATTAAGTGTGATATAAGGGTTCTCTAAGAAGACTGGGCAATTAAAGTCAGACGTACACACCTGGACAGGTCTATGCATACTATAACTATGTTTCCTAACTTGCGTGCAAGTTCTGAACATAACTCCGTGAGAGCTCAGTCATATCACAATAATTAAAAGCATTCAAGAATTTGAGCAATTCCATCAATGATACAGCTGACAGCTTGGCTCAACATAAAGGGTACGTGACGCGATATCATGCAGTGCAGACCGATGAAATTCACATGTTATCGAGTCCGTTTCCAACCATATCGCTTTCGAGCAAACAGAGTTTGAAAATAGACATGACGTTCGACAAGGTTAGACAGTTATTAGACTCTGGTTAAATTGATACGTATTCTCACCGGCTTTGATTATATGTGGTGATTCGTTCCATATATAGGGGATATTTCACCACGGACGGCTGGAACGCACATATTCTTGAGCTAGGAAAGCAAGCAGAGTAAACGGTTTGTTTCTGAGGTTGCACAATTGATTAATTTTGCAGACGGAGCGCAGAATTATCGATAGACCTATTGCCGTAATGTAACTTATACTTCATCGCCAGGTTCAGCTTCAGTTGCTGCAGCCAAACAAAATCGATGGCAATGAAACCTGGGGCGTGCTTTAAAAAAAGTTAATCAACGCGTGAAAGCATAATTTCCTCTTTTCTCATTTAATCACTCACAATAACACTGATTGTCACATGTTTTGATGTTCATTACCCTGAAACGAGTTGAACATAATCCGCTAATAAAACGGAATATAATACCGTATTGATTACTTAGCCAAGTAATCTGTAAAGACTAAGGTGACGAAATTACACAATAATTAGGAGAAACTTACCAAAGTTCTGCACCAGCTGGATCTAGGATTCGCTGTTCTAATTGCCTCAACTAACACCCATCATGAGAGCAGTTCTAATCATAACCATCTTTTAGCCGCTGGAGCGTTCATTGATATAATAGTTACAGAATTTTATAAACCGTTACTGTGTGCAAGCAAAGTAGTGGTGCTTAACGTACCGGATAGAATGCCTTTGTTGTCCGTGAGGACAGTCTTACCGAAAATCAGTAAGATGAATTGACCAGGGTGCTGTTGCGTGAGACTTCGTGAGAAAACAGAGCAGAAATGATGTCCACCGTTGCTGCAACCCACAAGTGAACTTTCGGCGAGAGGATTTTTCAAGAGACAGAAGAATAAAAGGGCGTGACATAAATACTAAGCCGATGAAAGTGTCTGGTGATAAGACGCCACTCCAGAGGGAAATATTACGCATCAATATGTTTCAAGTAAACATGAGCTCAAATAGAGCAAACAGTAATCCTATTGAATGGATTGTCGACCCCGACCGCTCCACCATTTCCGTAGTTTGAGTTGCGACTGCCAACTTTACTACATCCTCCTTCCCGACGGATATCAAAAGCCAAACCATGTCTAGCTGTGTTGATGCTAGGCGCTTTTGTTTTCCTCGTGAAACCCACGGTTAATAATAAAAATGCTTCCCCCATTAATCGAAGGCTCCCTCTGTCAACTAAGTGTTCGACTGGCAAAAGTTCTAGAACTAAGGAACAGAAATTCTCTCAGAGTAACGGTACCTCGAATTCCCTTGACAATAACGAGGCCGAACAAGCACAGCCTCTTTCTACTCATTGTGGGCATTTCAATCCCTCACCTGCAACGATTGTGGGTATCAGCCGTCAGTCCTGGACGTGTAGTGGTTCTTCGAGCTACACTTAGTCTACCCGCAACGTCACCGATATGCTACACCTAGAATAGTCACGTCTGTAATGCAGCGAGTGTTTATGAATTCCATGTCTGCTTTGCAAATGATTCAGACCCCAAAAAAAGACGGTCGTGAAGAAGAGATTTTAAGTGCTGAGGTCTGGGGACATTGTCATATTCTAAACAGAAGATACTAACAGTAAACCTCGAAGTTAGGTCCGCCAAATATAAAAATAATTCTGCGTTTCATCCTCGTTTCACTATTATATCTAACCTGAGGAAACAGTTCATAACATACAGACACTAAAAATCCCGTAATGATTGGACAATTAATAAGATTAAGATACTTCTGCCGATTTAGAGCAATTACCGAAGTCCCGTTTAGATGTCCGCTCACTGCTGCGTAAAATCCCGTGCTTTCCTGTCTTCTCTGCTCCCGACAAAAATGTCCACACATCATTCTGAGGCCATTTACATCAAATGGTGGCAAAATTCCTCAAATCCCCTTTTTAACCTGCTCAAATCACCCTTTTCTGACATGACCTTGGCCAATAGCACAACTTGACGTAACTGGCCAGTTTTGTTTTCCATTGAATTTGAGGGGTTATGTGAAGCATCTGTCTCAAATGCTTTTTCATGGACCGAAATTTTCCTCTTATGCCACTTTTGTTGCTTTATTCACAAAATTTGTGTTGTGCTCTTACTAATTATGAGTAAGGTGTGCATTTATGTCGCCTCACAGTATATGTATTTGTTCAGCTCACTTGAGCGTGCTTCTTACACGTGGTTTGAGCAATATACCTTTATTATTATTGAGTTCCGAGATTGATAGTACGCCTGAATACGACCAATCGCGACGGCCCCGTAATGGCTGAGCAATCAGGTGCAACTAAAACAAAGTACACACGCAAAAATATCCAAAAATAAATAACTAAGAAGAAACAATGCCAGAGAAAGTTTCCACAATTAGAGGGCATCAAGATTTGGAAATACAATCAGACTAGAGCACTTGGGGGAGAACGTTGTCACACGTGCAACTCGAATGTTTACATCAGTCTTTGCAAAAAGGACTCGCATTCTCTGCCAAGAAGATTCCGAAGAAGAATCAACAAGAGATGGATAAGCAAAGACAGGGAACGTGGTCATCTGTTTTCTGTAGAACATATAATTGTCGTCAAATATTTAACGCAGGCAGCTACATGAACATTGACCGCAGATCCAAAATGCCTGGACAAGGCCCCAAACCAACGATAAGACTTACCCGATGCTTACCAGAAAGTTATGTTCTGGATTTGCAACATAAAAGCGAATCAAGCGTATTTCATAAGCGCTACGAATATGGTTCTAAGAACCACAGCCTGAGAACTAACGCTTTGCGGGTAAAACCGTTTAATTTTCTGTTGAATCGCTCACTGACGATTCAAATTCACCACGAGTTACGCGTAATCTGTTGATCCAGTGAGTGCCTCTCTCAATATTCAACGGCAAAGATAATCTATCCCGGAGAAAAAGTATTGAGAAGCCGCCCAGATTTAAAACGGTGCTAAGTGAATCAATGTGCAGGAAAATCAGGTCGCTCGCCAGGAATATGAAAATCCTCAGAAATCGAACAAAGAACAATACTGTATAACAGATTGACAAATAGGTAGCGCTCAAGAATAGTGGACGATAAAATGAAGTTGAGCTCACTCAGACAAATGGTCACTGGTTGGGTCGAAGCAAAACAACCGTTTGTTCACTAAGAAAGGATGGAAATCAAAAGTTACTCAAAAAGAAATATAGAAGAAAAGTGTCTAATTTTGACATTTGGAAGTTTACAGCGCTCGGACCATGTGAGGATGAGGGAAGCTGTAAGTGCTGAAGTAGCTACTTGGGTGAGTGTTTGATGACTGGTATGTGTTAATAGAACGTTGATGACCACCGTTCCTGCCCTATTTATTCCTTTTTCACTGGTTTGTCTTCATACCGATCACGAGCCTATCTAGCAGTCTGACATCACCACTCAAGTTACGCGCATGGCAAACCATTCCTCCCGTAAATGTTGATCTTGATGTAATCATTGAATCTTGATACCGTTTGCTTGTAGAAACTCGTTTCCGCGTAGTTTTTCTTCTCTGTTCTCTCTTGTTCATATGTACCTTTGTTTCATTTTCACCTGACCGCTGCGCCATTGAGTGACTGTTAAATTTTGATCATATTCACGCGAACCATCGATCTCGGAACTCGTATATTTGACGAATTCAATGTCGTGGTTTGTTGTTGTCTTTCAATATTTGGCTTATCATATTGTCACTGAACATTTGCACCTTATTAAGAAGAAACTCGCCAAAGCGACTGTCTTCCTTTTTGGATCCGAATCGGTTGCCTGACGGGCTCAGAAGGTTTGGACGGCCGTTGCTTGCAGACGCGACTGCCCTGGATCCAGCACATCGATGGACGTTGCGAGGAGACTAAGCGTTGCCCGAACTACCACTAGACGCCCGGGATCAAAAGTAAGAGCAGCTGATGTAAGAACAAACATAACGGAGGGTGAATCTATACCACAGGATGTAACGGCACACACTTCGAACCGATCAAAGATATCAATTTGGCCATTTGAGAAATTCCTCATTTCGAAACTTATCATTTCTCCAGCAGGATAGATCTTGTACACAGCTTTGTCGAAAAATTGCAGCCCCATAACATAACCACACCCAACATATGGCATCTTAAACATCCACGTTAGTAGTAACTTAACCATCCTGGTACCCTTACTCTATACTCAACGACTATCAGCTCTGTATAGCTATCAACCACTACGCAATAGCTGTGCAAGTTAAAACAGTTTAGAGAATATATATAGCTTAACCTGTTCGCCTCATATGACTACATATAAATACGTGCCTCTTCCTATTCTGCAGACCACCTGATAATCTTTCCGTGTTGCTAAACATCTTTCCATTCTACACAACGACCGTTCATACTAAGTCGACATCGGAATTCGGCTGTAGTCATATACTGGGATAATCCGTGAATTGATCACTTTTCGCGTTATACGAGAATGATTATTTGTTAGAGATATATATTTTATTAACTAGCACAAAATTGTAAATTCTATATTAAGGATTTAGCCAGAAAATGTCAGACTCCATCGTTCGTCATACTTCACATGACCATTTTACGTTCTTCTGCTTATCACGTAATTTTGCCTTCCTTTCTTGATTCTACGATAAATTCCAACGCGAGACAACATTCCACAACGTTTGGAGAATCAAAATCCTTTACTGGTTGGGCAATTCGTGAAATTCCGTCGGTTTGAGGAAATAACGGAGTCCAGTCCAGAAGATCGTCCATTTCTCCGGAAAATTTGGTACCCGCCTATCTTCCTAAAAGTTTCTACGTATTATTCCGAGGCCATCCATATCAACTAATGGCGAACTTCTTCGATTATTCATTTTCTCCATCCTGAAAAATACTTTTTCTGGCATGACCCTGAACATACGGCCTACGTTAGCCTTGTGAAGCAACAATTGATGTAACAACTTGACACTCTTTCATCCAATATTGAAAATCTTGAGAACTATTGTTTCAGAAGCAAGTGAACCATCTGCCTCTTCATTAACTAGATTTTTGCTTTATTATTTTGTCCGTTTTATTACTCTATTTCCATAATTGGTGTCTTGTACAATAAACAATTATGTGTACGTTATGTGGTTCACGTTAAAATGTGTGTACTGATCACGCTTATCTGAGCGTGTTTCTCACGAATGGGTTGAGGAATATACCATTATTATTAATATTATAATAAGGATGCGGTCTGTTTGGGAAAGGGAGGAAAAAGTAAGGTCACCTTTCAACATAAACTAGGTATCAACATTCTCAAAATAATGTAACAGACCTTGGCAAAATCACTGCCAACTACCGCTTTCTAAGTCAATCTATAATTGGCGTAAGCTTCACAGCTTCCAAGCACTACCAAGTGGACTCACAATATCCCAACCTTCTACCCAAAACATGAGTGCTACAAAAAGCCGACTTCTCAGTTTGTTCCTCTGCAGGTTCGCCGCTATCTGAATATATATCTAACGCAAATGTCCGCCAAACCAGCTCTCTTTTAGTGAGCTCCTCGACATTTCATCCACCGCCACCTGGCTCCCCCGAATGTCCAACTCACTCATCCCATCACAATGACCTCTCTCCAACATTTTTCTTCGTAATCCAAGCCTTTGCGATGTCTACCCGGATATAATCTAAAGACTGGTTAATGTTGAGGGTCAATCATCCTCATAACGTTTTGCGCCAATAACTAGACTTGTCATGCAGTTCTTTAGCAGCTTAAATGTTCTGGCGGACAAAATTGATCGTGCACATTGAGGAACGCCTCTCACAGATGCGTAGAGGAATGTGCAGTGTTACCATTACTATTGCAAAAATTCATTTATTTTATTAATCATGAACGTGGACGGGCATTGTTCGCTCTCTTGTTTTTTATCTATGTTCCATGTCACCTTCGTCCCTGAGACGTGGTTTTCCCGTGTTTCCTCGTTTAACTGGCTTTTGTCATGTCTTGAAGGCCGCACCCAAATAGTCAGAATAGAAGAGCACTGCTCAACGTCAGAGCCAGAGACTAGTGGAGTCGTTCAAGGAAGCCTTTTGGGAATATTTATTTACCTGTACAATATTATTGTATATGTCATGCCCCTTTGGCTAGCTTACGAGAAATGAATCTGGAAGTTGCACTTCTTGTATACTCACGTCCTGAAGCCACCACCACAGACTTTGTCGCTCACTCACAGCACACCTCCCAACATTGTCTAATAAATGCAGGTCCCAGTTCAGCAACACTCTTAACTCGAAAGGCGATACACGTGAATATTTGATTGTTAACATTTTCTATATTTGGAATAAACCCCCGAGTTTAACCGCTGCTAGGAGCAGCATTCAGCGTTTCTGAAAAGAACTTGGACAACTATCTTACCCTTCCAAAACACTGTGTATCTCCGAACATTAATTGTCCCCCAATGATTGTTTTCACTTTGGCCCTAGAAGAAATTAACTGTCAGCTGCGTATAGCGGAAACACGTTTCAGCCATCTAGGTACCCCCGAAAAATGTGTGATTGAGGCAGTTCCCTTCATCCCTACCATTCATTCACATTCCCTATCCAGCATTTGATCTATTACATGCACGTTAAACCGTTGGAAAATCAACGTCATTCTGTTCATGTGCATTATTGTGCATTTATTACCCAGATGGCTGCAGAATGAAATATTAACACCTTGTATTGTATCCGGCAGAATAATTTTGTGCCTAATCATACTTGTAGCATGCAGATAGTACTAATCCATCTATGCATTTTATCACATGCGCAATAGTCCTTTCAGCCCGATAAACCTCCAACTAACTGTAACCGATATTAACCGATTAATGACTGTCGTAAAAAAAATATTCACACGAAACTTTACAATGGAATGACAAAATTCCCGAAGTTTTCCTTGAACAATTGCTTTAGGAGCTCGGTTCACCTCCCGTGCTACCCCCGCTGTCTCAGACCTTGATTATTAATCACCTTACAGCATTTATACGCCAAACGTATGTATATGTATGTTATATGCGGCTCAGTATAAACGTTAGCTTTACAATGCAGGCTGACATCAAAACTCCGTACGAAGCCTTGGTCAGCACGTGTTAATCACTCTAGAAGTGGCTGCTGGTCACTCACTTATCACAAAACATTGGAACCACTTAACATCCTTGTCGACTTTATTGACCGACGCTAAATTGTTAACATCTTGCAGTCTGCCAAAAAATACATACAGCTTAGTCCTCGACGGGTAGTATATTGTGACCGTAGTAAGTGTGATCACTCAAAATATCCCCATTTGTTGGGAGTGCGTGAAATTTCGCGAAGCGGCGTTTCGTTCCTTATTTCCACAAGCACACATAGAGCGAAGAAAGTTTCTGCGGGGAATAAACGTTCGAAGCCCCTTAGTGACCGAACGATTTGCAAGATTTTCGACTTTTAAACACTTTCAAGTGGTCGTTCTGCGTCAAACGTTGTTCAATTGTTTGTCACATTTTGGCACTTCTCGTCCTCCCTCCTTGAAGCCGAGTCACTTCTACATTCTTCCGACACTGTATGCATGAAAAAATGGCGGTATCCCTGGGCGACGAAGATGGGTGTGTTTTCGGGCACAACTCTGAACCATTTGCAACATAGGTGCAAACGTAACCTTTTGAGAGAAAAACTAACGACATCACATTAATTAAATAATTATGTGAAACACATGAATTTTCTTTTTCCCAGTGCAGATGTCAAAGTTTCGTGAGCTACGGTTCCTTCTCCCGGATCACACCGCTCTTGCTGACGGATTTCATGTTTGTCATGTTGCATGAATATTTATTGTGTTTCGCCTATGATTGTCTGGAATGCTTGCAGTCACCGAAGCTTGGTTCTTGCGGGTTCGGTGAGGAATATAAATTATCATTACCTGGCAGCACTCTATGTGGCTCAGGAAAGTTGAACATCCAACTGAACTCTTTGTGACCTTACATTGAGGACTTTTCAGGTCTGGCTTTCCATTCGGGCGGAGTTAGCTGTAAATGAACGTGTGATGCCCAGATTGAGTCCGCATGCGTGGTTCGTGAGAGCGTGGCCGGACAACGACGAAGTTGTGTTCAACTTGTTCTGCTGCTCTTCTTGTTCTAGCCCTTTAAAGAATTGTTGAGCGAGAATGAATCAACCTGAATTGGGCATACCTCGGATGCGCAGTGAGACGACGTTCGCTTTGCCGTGACTGTCCAGCTGTAGAGAGCCTTTCAAAATATGGCAACCGGGCGCAACTACGTTGGATTTACCAAGTGAAAATTGTTTTCGAACAAGTTCGACACCAAGTCTTCAGCGACATGAAATCTTTCTGAACATCATCTGAACAAGATTCGAGGATGCCGGAAAGAAAGGTGTAATTAACTTTGATGTCGTCAGTTAATAGAAATTATTTACCATGTTTAGTAACTTTATACCCACCATTTATATGCATGAGGCTGGAGGCTTTCTGAAAAACCCCACTGACGACTGGTCGGGGCGGTGAACAGGTTTTCGTTGAACAGATGATTACGGTGTGTCGCGTAATGTGCACAGCGGTTCGTAACATAGTTCATATTGTATATTAGATTGAGCGGAGGCTTTTCTGTCGTTCACTTGAGACGTCTGATCTGGTTTGCTTACCTGACCGTCCGTTGGCTCATGAAGGCTTACTTCATACTCACATAGCCGGTGTGCTTGCACCTATGGTGGCTGGGGCAATAAATTTCTAAGGACTTGCTGCGTGTCGTTACCGTGAAGCATTTCCAGAGATTGCCCGTGGGTTTTACGTAACACAAGCTTAGTCTTTAGGCTGATGCTATTTTCGATTTTGTCTGCTTCCAGTGACGGACATCCAGAGAGAGTGGAACGGCCTGAAGTATGTACGCACGAACATGTTTTCATGTAGCTAAAGGCAGATTCTGCCTAAAAGGAATACGTGTGCAGAGTAAGGCTACTTATCCTCAGGGTCTTCTGTAAAAGTATCGATCCGCGGAAAGCTCACCCCTTATGGACGTAGGAGCTCGTCTTTTTCACCACTCTGTAGGACGGTTGAAAGTGAGTTCGGCCTTTCTTTTCTTCTGCCTTCCAGCCCTGATATCCTCCACAACTCCCTGACTGCTGATTTTCTAAGTGTCATAGGCGAGACATTGTGGCGAGTGCATTGCTGTCTTTTGTGTATCGGCTTTGAACTGGACGGGCGCGTGTGATAGCGTACAAGGAACGAGTAAGATATAAAAGACTCCATATTTATTATTGCACCTGGTACGAGCCGTTTGGGGGCAAACTCGATGTCCTCAGCTCCTCCCACAAAACAAGTGCTCTCTAAACCCATGTTCTTGTTGATGCTGTGTATGCGCGATTGCTGGTGTCTATAACCAGAGTTTATCGTCCCGGTCCTGATGGTGTCCACGATGTTGCTTCTCATAACACTGAGTGGAGGATACTACATTTTTCTTGTATGCCCTTAAGGTTTGATATCCTCTGCACCCAGGGAAAAATACTACGGTCAGGCTTCCAAAAACATTGTAGACTGCCGCACTACTAACCACACTTTTTCTGCTGGAAACCAACAAGCAATATTACACCTTTGTGTCAAATGCGGCCGAATTTCAAAGTAGATGTTTGCACTGAGTGTGCAGCAACTGTCGTGTGCGACCAAACTTCAACGACAACGCTCCCTCTGTTTATTTGTTACTTTTCTGTTGACAGTTTTAGGTACAGGCGTGATAATGCTGGTAACAACTGCAAAGGCTGGAGAAATCAATCGAATTGGGTGCGAGGAATATCACTCATACAAGGACACTGAGTTCGATAAAATAGAACAAGAGGATAGCACACAATTAGTGGCTGACTTTGTTGCAGACAGTAATACATAATACAATTTGCAGAACGTTCGTTTGTGTACAAATTTCAGAGGAGGACATCACTGGCATTTGATCGCAGCTTTCGCATTCAGATATACTTTCCAGCCGGCCTTTTTCGAAGAGAAGCACTATACTCGAGTTTCGCTCTCATTAGAGCTTGTCCACAGCAGGGCATATCATTGCCACGACCGGGATTTGAACTGCGCCCATTCCAATCATGGGGCAACCGTGTTCACCACTGCGCCATTCACCTTACATCAGGCACGACCGAATCATCAAGTCTGAACGCTCAACCACTCTCGCTTGTGAGCAATGGTCAGGTTGCCCGATCGTCTCGACAGGAGACATTAATTCTGGCGGGGTCTATTTTGTGCATACTCCTTTTCTAGTGCTGGGAAATCTTAGTGCGAATCTACAATGGACTACTAGTAATAATCAACATAAACTCCCTCAGTAAACAAATTACTTCCTTGGTTTCTGGCAATGAAGTAAGCCAGCACATTACCTAAGTAGGGGTGCAGTTCTATCCCATTCTAAAAGAAGCCGTCAACCTCCATTCTATCTAGGCTATGACGGCCATTGACAGTTAACATGAAACGATTATAATAATAGTAATGATGAAGTACATTACTCAACACATGTGGTGAGCATGCTGGGATTTGCGCGATCGCTGAAGATAGATACAGGTGTGATGGGATCACTTTCGACGTCCTCAAAATTCTAAACTCCCCGTGACGTGAGATTTGCCATGCCAGTATCACCGCGCCTGTTAACACTACCTTGTAAACGTAAATTTACTACAAACCGCTAGCATCCAAGTTAGTGGGCCAGCATAAGTATCGCAGTTTTGCTCTTAGCTGTATAATGAATTCGAATCAGCTCTACTGCTGTAGGATAACAATGTTGGGCTATTACCGTTAGGAATGCCGCTTAACCAGTCTAACGCTTGTTCGAATTCTAAAGGTCGACCGGAATTTTCCGTCGACGCACTCTTCCACTCTGGCGGCTGCTGTGCCGTTGTGCTCAAAGTGCTCTCACGTCCAGCTACCTAGCACCCCTTAATTGTTACGTTAAAGTCTGTTGTGAACGGTGAGTAAACCAATAAATAAAGTTTGTTTGCAGATTCATCGTTTTCTTCCTGCGACTTCCGATTCACTGTAGCATAGGGTTGGGGAAACTCTGGGCGTACGAATTCAAGATCTAGCACTACACAGGCGACGCAAAACAACAAGTAAGCAAACAGCACTACAAAAGTGAAATCTGATACCAAAATGAGTGTAGTCAGAAAGAAAATGATTGCAGTTCACAAAATCTTGACGTACGCATCAGTGAAATGTGTAGTTCACTTGCTCCGTAGAGTTAGTCCAAAACGTGATGTTACGACTATTTACCTCCTACAAGGTTGTGTTCTGATCGTTGTTTTAAATAGTTCAAGATCACCTTAGAGAGAACGGCTAAATGCATCTCCAGAGAGTTTTGCCTCAACGTGATAAAACTAGCGTCAAAAGGTAATAAAATAGGTCGGTTTCCGTGAGAGAGTCAGGACCCATTTGGCACGACCGTCTTTTGAGTGTTTTTGTAGAGTCTTAACTGAACACCTTCAAGTCACTCAAAAGACGGTCGAAAGGAGAATTCTTGGCACGCCTTATTTCGTTTCTAACACCTTTCGGTTTCTCTCATAATCACCATAGTTAACGAATTCGTCATGTTTTCAAGGTTTATCTCAACGAAAGCACACCTTAGCGCAGCGTATTCCATAAATCCGCCTTCGTTTGAGAAAACACGAATTGAATGCGTTAAAAATTTAATGGACATCCATGGAATGTACATATTGCGGGAATATTGTTCCATCACGTGATCGTTCATCTCCAGTTTGCTGTGTCACCATCCTTCTCCGGTTCCCTATGCAATTATTAAGATTTCCGGACATCCGCCTGAGAGTCCAAATCTGAAAAAGTGGGATATCTCAGTTAATATGAGAAATACGATCATGGATCACCGCAATGGATCCGACGAGAATAATACGCTGAGCGATGAAATCATACCATCACTAGTCTACGACAAGTGGGTGACCGTGTAGAGGCAATTTAAATTTTCTCACATTTGGGCCAAACAAACAAGCTCTGGGATTTGAACTGAACGTCCAATATCTCACTGTTTGTTACAAATACGATTATTGAAATGGAACACTTACTGGTCAATCGAACGTCCGCACCGCCTTCCATTCGTCATGATCCGAAACATTAACTCATCCGTGCTGTCGGTAAAAACATCATTTAGCAGCAGATTGCTACCATGGATAGCAGTTTTATCCTTTGTGAAAGGATGCCAACCATACTCTTTCTGTGCCAGCTTTATGAGACGATGGATTTTGGAACGTGAGCAACCACGCGGCCTTTGGGCATAGCGATCAGCCATTCTACAAGGCAATGGTGGATAAAAATGGCCGTTCGAACACAAAAGCCAGCGTCATGTTCTATTGCATGTTGGTGTATTAAAACAAATTTCACGTGGATACCTAGTATCCTCCTGATAGCGTAAATGAACATTACCAAATTTATTAATGACAATTCACAGAACGAAGATGTCACAAGTGAGGTAATAGAGAAATACTTGAGTTACTAGCGGAAGACACTCAAAAGACACTCAAAAAGTGTCTAACGTCTTAGTGTGCTACTAGGGAATGGTTGGAAATTTGGCGAACGATCGGGTGGGATCCAGCGCAGCACTTCGTCGGTTGCTGGAAACCGTCAAAAATTTGAAAAGCTCGTGAACTACTTGGTTGAAACGAGGTTTTGTGCGTCCACTCGTCGCAGAAGATTCCCTCGAACAACGGATGTTCCTAGGATTAAAAGAGGCACGCAATTTCATACGCCAAATGAGAAAATATGGAGTGATCGCATTTATCACGACGAATAATGTGTATGCAACAATATTTGGTAGACATCGCGTGATAACATTGTTTGCTCTGATTAATAAAATATATAACTGCTAATTAGCTTCTATGGTATCCCGCAGTTTACCCAAGAGTTATTCAGACAACCGGAATAATGAGTGAACGAGTTGTAAGGCACCATAAATTGTGCGCGTTTCAAGCATGACTCGTGTAAAGTCATTCTGCTGGATTCATTATTGGGTGCCAATCTTATATTTCACAGCACTCTAGGTAGTGCGAGCACATGAATAAAATGACGATGATTTTACGACGGTTTCGTGAGCGTGTAGTAGACCAGATGCTAGGTGGCGGTGTGAGTCAATGATACGACGAACTGCTTCAAGCAAGCCGTTTTTGAGTTGATTCTTACAGTGAAGACGGGTATGTACGTTGTACGCAGCTGACGGCAAAATGTTTCCCGGACTTCACTCAAAAAGGTAATCAGAGGATACACAAAGTTTGAAGATACACACTGTTTGACAGAGTAAGATAGCTGTCCAAACCCGTTTTAGAACGCTGAATGATTTCACTGGCTCTGGCTTTACTCCGAATCTCACCCCACATACAGAAGTATTTTATTATTTTATTCTATTGTTTTCGTGTATCGTTTTTCGAGACAGCCGGGTTGACGAAGTGGAGCCTCTATTTCTTTGACCATACGGGGAACTGTGTTGTAAGTGAATGAAAATCGCTCTGCTGATGGCATTCGATCGTACGAGTTTATAAAGGATTATCGGATTCAACTTAATTCTGCACAACCAAAGTGGCTCAATACCAAGCTTTCCACAGCACTGTCTGTAGGTTAATGATGAACGGTATCCTCATCAGCTTTCTACCACAATCCCATCGAGATAGCGTAGATGTCAAGGAATGAAGGCGGAACACTCAACCGGAAGTCGAGCTTACATTTGAAATGGCGTCAGCCTTGGAGCCAGCAGTATGGACGTCTTTTTGGTACAGGCTATTGCATTTTTAGTTATTGCTACCTGAAGACATACTTGTCTTGTTGTGAGGCTCAAAGATTGACTTCTTCTTCTGAGATGGACAGGTGCCGTACAAAGGCGACAAGGTGACCAATTTAGGTGAAGGATTTAGTATTTGCTCACCGTTGTGCTCGGTGACCCCTGATGGGATATCATCTGGTACGGGACTAGTTGAGTGTTTGTGGTGGCTGTTTGTGGACGCAAACTTCTAACATCAAGCAGAAGGTTACTGTGGAAATCTTCGTTTCCTATGAGGTTTGACATTTGACATGGTGTGCCCTTCCCTGAAAGAAAGGTGTTGCTCATTTGCATCGCGAGGAAAAATCCAGTGTTTTACTGTATCTCGACTTATACATTTTCATTCTCTCAGTCGCTTTTGTAGAAGGGTCTCCACCGCGTACATGCGGATCAACGAGTTTTGACTTTCTGAGGGCCAGAACGTCGATACAAGATGTCAGATGCTTGGTAAATTCCTCGGTCACTATGTCCAGGTCCAATGTAAGAAAGAAGGTGTTCCAACCTGAGGATCTTAGTAGGAAGATGACATCTCAGTCAATAAATCCGGTCGAACGGTATAATACAACTGTCGGTTTGGTAGCCATATTGACATCAAACAGATATTTGGCGATACTGTGTCCGCTTCCTGGAACTCGTTGTAAAAGACATACCTGCAGACGGAATACCTATGATAAACATGAGATATAATGTATGTATCTGTCTGGTGGGCGTTAGGACATGTTGGTTCCAATCATCCGGTAGAATGTATGAAAGAAATTCGTCTTGTTTTGCTGGAGCTGAGATTGAGGTCCAGGAAATATTATGCACGTTAAAGTCACTACCGATCAGTTCGTGTTCGCAAGGTATGTTTGACACAGGACTGATTATCTTTATAACGTCAATCAACTGATTGCTACTAGCATTAAGCCATCTGTAGATACATCCTACGGGTGGTTCACAAGAATGACTACAGTCCGTTAACGACAACGAGTCTTCGGTTTCATGAAGACTAGACTTATCAGGTGTTACCCCGGGAAACTGCCGTTTTACGTGAAAAAATACATTCAACACCCTGCCCTGTGAGACGCTCTCTACGAGACATGTGATTTCCTATGATGATCATCTGAATGTCTGGAGTACCAGGGGAGCACCATTTCTCAGTTATAGGAATGGTGTGAGAGGTAGATGGAAGGAAAAGAATTTGAAAGTGTGCATCTTACTTACAAGTGATGTTGCGTTCGTGGGTAATAACTTGATGCAGTTCTTTTCGTTGGGCACAACATTCAAACTGCGAAAGAACTTCATGGCAGATGGGAAAGCGTGTTGCAAAATTCACCAACTTTCTGCTCATATTCTAGTGGGTGTCTCAAAGGTTTGCCTGCACGATAGAAAGTGCTGGGTGTCATTATGGTAAAATGATTGGGTTGGACATGGGGAAGGGGGCCATGTGTTAGTGGATGAAATACCGAGGGGTGCAATAAAAAGCGACAAGTTTGGAGGATGTTTGTGTTGGTGACGTAATCAGGTGGTGACGTATTTGTTGGGGTGTACATATTAAGAACTTGATTCATAGTAGCAGCCATATTTCGGGTGAGAGGATGAGTTACTATGGAGCTACTGGGTAACGTATGAAAGCCGTGACACCTAGTACAGTTCTAGGTTGGTTTGAGAGCAGTGGAGGTCGAATTGTGCGGTTTCATGAGCAAAGCGCCGTTTCTTAGAATGTGGTTTTAAGATCCAGATTCGTGGCGCTTGTGAGGCAATTTTGATTTGAACTTGTATTACACATCCGAAATATTATTCTCTAGTTAGTGCCGTACAGGTCTTGTTGTTGGTTTGGGGCCTTGTTCGACTGGTCAGGATTTGTTGTTTTCACTTACATATACTCCAGGTATGAAGACGAATACCCAGAGTTCAGCCGCGTCATTATTGGAGAACTCACGCTGCCGCTCTCAGTGCTCTGCGTAACTTTGGGTGCCTTATGTTTAAGGTAATATTGCTCTAACATCAGGTGCAGCACGTAACCCTCAACAAAGCAATGAGGTAGTGCTGAAAACAGTTAGCGCTAGCAGAAGAGGTTTAAGTAACTGTCCTGTTAAGTGGTGAAATTCAGTCAGTTATAATTTTGTGGTGACTAGTAGATAATCCTAGCCTGCCTGCTGTACGGTGTATGTAAGTTCCTTCGAAATTGTACTTACTGATTTATATAGCACCGCATTGGGTTTTGTCCGCCATCTGCTTGCTGTTTTTCTGTTTGCATATTTGTTGGCTTGTGCAATCCGATGGTGTCATACGGCTTATTCGGGCGCTAGGATGCAGATCCTAGATCTAAGTTTTCCCGCTTATTATTGTCTTTCAGTGTTTCCCGAAAGTTATTGTGACGTCTGCAGGACATACATCGGATCTCCCATCTCTTTCTCTCTCTGCTTCAGCATACATACGGATTAACCTCCGTAACTTTCTAAAGTCATTTGCATTAATTCGTGCAGGAATCTTGTGACGGTCAACCGTTTTCGTTCTAAAACAGCTTTCCTGACAACTTGACTCTGTAAACTTATGCGGAATATCTGTTTGTAAATGATTAGGATGCTACAATTAAGTGTACATAAATCAACTTAGAAAAATGAGTGTACTACATTAAAAGGCATTCAAAGTAAATATTGTAGGAATGTTTTTCGGAAGGCATCGGTTAGTTGGCCACACACCTTAACCACACGCTACGTGGTACGCACGTTTAAAATTTCTTCGTACCTACTCAGACGCACTTGAACTTATTAGAGGGCAACATGAGTGGATTCGGAAAAGTAATCGAAACGTTTGAGGCTAATCTTTCACATTTAAAGTGTTTACCAACTAATTCGTGCCTAATCCGTCGAATTCTGTCATTTACGGAGATGTGGGAGCGACATATAGTTTGACAGAGTCAGTTTTACGGGGCTGCATGTAATAATTAGAATTAGAGCGGAAGAAGGAGTTCCAACGTGTATTAACAGAGGGCCTCAACAAACTTCATACCAACACATCCGTGGATAAAACTAAAAGGTGAGCTGTGGGAATATACGCGCATTATGGATGCATGCGCCTTAGCAACGCTTCCAAAACGAACGTACGACACGGATCTGTGGAGTAAGCAAACGGGATATACTTGGAAGCCAGATGACAATTACCCATGAAATTTTACGTCATTAGATTCAATGCACACATGGTAAGGTTTATGTCCGCGTGTAAATTATAATAATAGTAATGGTATGTTTCTCAACGCACGTGTGAGAAATACGCCCAAGTCAGCGTGGTCAATGTACGCATCGTAAAGCCACACACAAATACACATCAAAATTAATAATTGTGCGGCAGGGTAACTAAGTGAATGAAACTAGAAAATAGACAAGATCAGCGAGAAGAATTCCAGTTTATGGAAAAGAATACGAGAAGCACTGTCCCCAAAAGATAGGTCACGAGGTTTAAAAATTCCATGGATAAATCTGAGAAGTTGCGACAACTCACATTTCACAAGTCGATTAGTGACTAGTGGGCAAGGTCACGCAAAAAGGTGTTTTGAGGGTGGAGGAGGAGAACTGTGGAGAATCCCGACATCATTCGGTGCAGATGGTTCCGGAGGATATATTTCCGCAGCAGAGACAGGAAAGCACATACTTCTGCTGAGAAGTGGACAGATCTCTCGACTGGACTTCGGTATTTGCTCAAAATTAACGGGACCTCAAAAATCTCGCGGATCGTATAACCAGTACTGGATTTTGAGTGTCCGGACGTGGTGGGGCGTTTTCTTGCGTGAAATATATTTCATCAGAAAAAATGGTGTGGCGAACCATTTGAAATATATTTGTGCAATCAGGAATGGTAAGCAAGATGAGGCGATAAGCGGGAGGAGGTGGATTGGCCATGTGAATTGTGACAAATAGTGGAATCCGTGAATTCCTGGAAAAACCTTCCACACAAAATTAATAACCTTGTTTTAGTTAATTCTATATATGGAAGTGGCAAACAGTTGTCACCACATAGCGCTAAGAATGATCGACTAACCTCCTTCCCCAGCATGTGATTACTGCCGAATTTGGAAGTCGATTTGTTGTACGCAGACAATGTATAAAATGAAAAGACTGATTGTGTACACAAAACCATTGTCAGGCGGTCTACTGAAAGGAGAAGAAGCACGGATTACAACGGGAGGTTTGTACGTCATCATATGAGACCAACAGGCTGAGTGATTTTTTTGTTTTTTCCTTCAAACGGTTTTAGCGTGCACATCTTTTACATAGTGAGCAATAACCACACGCAGCTATTTATTGCTAAGTGTGAAGTGAGAGCCTACCAGAATGATTGTGCTGGTACCAACGGCCCTGTGTATATTGAAACCTATGTGTTGACTATCCACACGTTTTCTTGTTCACGTGCAAGTCTCAGACACAACCAGCATCTACCTGCTGAACCAATTATTGAGCTTCAAGATCAACATAAGTGCCTCTACTGGTGAAACCAATGGCTTTGATCAACTTGAAGGGTACCTGAAGTGACATTACGCGCTGAAGGGGTTTCCAGTTGGATTTTGTTTGGTCCATACTTAAAGATGTCGTCTTCAGACAAGCAGAGTTTGAAAATTGACAGAACGTTCGTTATTTTCGGAAACGTTTCTAAGCTTTGTATCACTTCATGTATATTCTCACTGGCTCTAACCTGAAACAGGATTTTATCCAAACCACAGAAATATTTCATTAGAAAAATTTTTTGAAAGCAGTCTTCCTGAGATTTATGAGCTGCCAAAGTAAATTCCTTGTTTCTGAGCTTGCACCTTGAGTTACGTTTTAGGCAAATCGCTGGGTTGACGGTGAATTTATTGTCATAAAGTAGATGGCGCGATGATTCAAACTTCAGCTTTCAGTCGCTGCATGTGGTCGCTACTTGTGCCCAAAGAGCATTGGCAATGAGCATGTGACAGCGTTCTCCTTAGCTGTTAGAGTTGTAGTGCTAGTTCCTGAATTCGTACGCCCAGAGTTTCCCCAACCCTATGCTACAGTGAATCGGAAGTCGCAGGGAGAAAACGATGGATCTGCAAACAAACTTTATTTATTGATTTACTCACCGTTCACAACAGACTTTAACGTAACAATTAAGGGGTGCTAGGGAGCTGGACGTGAAAGCACCTTGAGCACAACCACACAGCAGCCGCCAGAGTGGAAGAGTGCGTCGACGGAAAATTCCGGTCGACCTTCAGAATTCGAACAAGCGTTAGACTGGTTAAGCGGCGTTCCTAACGGTAATAGCTCAACATTGTTATCCTAGTCAGTCGATTCAGCGCGTGTTTCGAAAAAGGCCATTTATTATTGCGTGCTAGTGCATATCCCGTTTTCACCATTTGATCACTCAAATTTACGTACTATTTGTTGTATTTTGTCATATTCACTTGCTTCGAGTTTTTTTAAACATTACCAATTGATTAAAGTTGAATATCATATAGTAGT
The DNA here is from genome assembly GCA_008508345.1 of Paragonimus westermani. Taxonomy (NCBI): domain Eukaryota; kingdom Metazoa; phylum Platyhelminthes; class Trematoda; order Plagiorchiida; family Troglotrematidae; genus Paragonimus; species Paragonimus westermani. The sequence continues at coordinate 58,044 of QNGE01004538.1, forward strand.
GCTCGCTAAGTCAGCTACCCTTCAACAATTGCCAGTCGTCAAGCCACCATCCCTGCGCAAAAAATGCATGTTGACTGTGAAGAAAGGTGTAAAATCTTCTGGTTTTTCAGCCAACATCTGCCCCACTCCTGTTATCACAGAGGAGATCGAGGCCGCTGCCAAAACGGCAGTCTCAACAGCAAATCTTAGCACATCACACGAAAGGCAAAATACCAAACCATGTTCGGTTCCCATTACCAATGTATTCGTAGAACAGGCTAAAAAATTAAGGGAATTAGAGGCTGGAATAGCAAAACTACNCAATCATTACCACAAATTTGTTCAGATGTATATGGAACACGTGACAAGTAATCCAAATGTTTGATTTGGTTGGCTGATTTGTGCACTATAGTATAGTCATATGCACTGAATGCTATGCTCCATCGTTGAACCATGGCTGCTGAAGAACTTGTCAATGACTTTTCAGGATTATAGATAAATTCCAGTGCTTCATGATCCAACACAATTTTGAATGGTATTCCAAACAGATACTCATGAAGCCGCTTCACCGCCCAGTATACCGACAGAGCTTCACGGTGTGTCTGGGCATAACTCCTTCCTGCTGGACTAATTCGGCGTGATATACACATAACTGGTTTGTTGTCCCGTTCAGTCAAAGCTCCGATTCCAACTGGAGGAGCATCAATAATTAACACAGGCATAGTTTTGAAAAAATGGACAAAGTGTAGCATCATGGGACAAAGAGTTTAACAATGAACGCACACAACTTCCATGAGTTGGAGTCCACGTGAACTGCCTCTTAGAAAGCAACTGAAATAAACAAGATGGAAGAAATTTGAAATGAAACGGGAATAGTACTGCAAAGTACCTTCCAAAGAACGCAGTTAGAATAGGTTTGTGGGTGGAGGTGCATTAACTAATGGATCTAGACGTTTGGCATCAGGTTTGAATCCCTTACCATCAAATAGTTACCTGAGACACTCGAAGCGGCTCACAGTAAAAGCGCATTTGTTTGGATCAACGGCAGTGTTCTTGTCAAAATCTGTTGGGATAGTTTCAAAAGACGAGAATCATGAACTAACTTGTCTAGAGCATGTACGGTGATATCATCCTGATAAACTTCAACACCACCCATGCCCTTCACAATGTTATTCATTACCTGCTGAAAGATAGCCGGAGAATTACTAACTCCTAAGGGCAAAAATCGGTACTGAAATGGTCCATTAGGTGTATTGATTGTTGTTATCGACATTGATGTCTCATCCAAAGGAATTTTTAAATATGCATTCTTCAAGTCTATCTTAGAGAAAACTTTGGATCCTAATATCTTGTACAGAATGTCCTCAGGTTCAGCTGTAGTACATGTATGTTGCTTAAGGCATCGATTTACAGAAAGTCGATAATCTCCATATATTCGCGGAATTTTCCCCTCAGACTTCAAAGGTGTCACAATCGGCGTGACCCAAGAGGATGAATCAATAGGC